>CM059187.1:52319722-52407339 GCA_030323885.1 Branchipolynoe longqiensis
TTTACATCAATATAATCAGCACATCTTATGCCATGTGCATTTAGATTTAGAAAGATCTAGGCACTCAGACTAGTGTTAGAGCCATAGCCAGAGTACTCAATGCATTGTCAATGGCAGTGAGCAATCTCCATACAGAAAAAGTAAAATATTGATAAAACCACACCACCTAGGCACAAACCACTTGGAACACATATAGAAAACATGTTTAACAAAAAGATTATATTAAATTGATAAGGTTAGGGTTTTGGATTTCTATTAATTTTGAATAAAACTGATCATTTTTCAATGCGCATATCGGCAAACTCAATGGCCGTACGCCTTTGCTTTGCTCCCAAGGCCGTTTTCAGCGCATGCGCAGTCGGAACCGTGATGTAGTCTATAGAGGATGGGTCTTGGTCACCCCCCCCCGTACCTCTCCCATCCCCACCCACACACCCATCCCACCCCCGCCGACTTCCGCACCATACCCAAGCACAACACTCCCAACAGACACACACACGCCGGGCCTCGCGTCCTCAATAACCAGGTTACAGTTCTTTGAAGCTTCGACAAGGGCACATTTGGTCGATCACAAAATAAACAAGATTTAGAATTGTAAGCCCATTGTTACTAGTATATTCAATAGTAACTGGTTTCATGGACTCTACTCATTTCTCACCATGAATATGGTCTTTGTTGTCGACATGGCATACAACCACTATTTACAAACTATTTCTTTCTAACTGTATAATTACTGTTTACTCGAGAGCTGAAGCTCAAAATGTTAATATTAACAGACACTTCCTTTTTTTTCTTTTCATTTTTTGGGGGGTATGTTATAGTTGATTAAGCAGGGCGAATTTCAACTGCGGCCTGTTACTAGTGTTAGTCTCCCGCATTCCACTGGTCCTTGCCCTAATCCCAGCAATGCCAAACGCCAGGCTAGATAGCGACAAGTATCAATTTTAAAATAATTTGTTCGTCTCGGCCAGGGTTTGAATACCATGATCTTCCAAAAAGGGAGGCAGACGCTCAATTCATCCAGGCATATTGTCTGGTCCTTCGTGTACATATACAACCTCAACTGGGATGTGTTTTTGTTTGTCTTATAACTTGAATACCTTATTCATTGTCAAGAAAAATAAGAGATTTTTTTTTAAACTGCGCATATGACAAACGCTGTGTGTAGTTATACCTAACATGACGTCAAATCATGCCCAATCAACCATTAATCACTTAGAGAATTCTATTACATGTGTGGAAAGTGAAGGGAAGTGAAGGAAATTTAAGAGAACAGTTGTTGGCATCATGAATCAGCCGAGGGCATCATGAATCAGCCGAGGGCCATTTACTGATTTAGGCTTCCCAACAAGCTGCCGTCTATATCCAAACTCAGGGGCTTTCTGGGTCAGGATAAGGGCACTAAATGTGATGCAGATAGGGGTTCATGGGGCAGTAATCTGTAGCCTGTGGTCAGTCCCCACCCACCGGCGCGCAGAGCCTATGCATAAATAACCAATTGAGCACACCACCTGCATTAATATAAGGCATCGCTACTGCATCCCTACAGCAGCAGGATGCAACCTGCATTTATGCATTCCAGAAAGATGGCCACCTGCATTCATGGAGACAGCATTATATTCTATAAAAGCATTGTCTTTATTATCGGTAAAAATGTAGAATTGCGGATAGATAAAGATCACAGATCAGACATTAAATATGTATACATCCTATAGGATGTGTGTAACCATGGCAACTAGCGCTGTCCTCCAGTGGCCCTAATCAGGGCTGAAAGTGGTCTCCGACAAAAAACGCGGAAATCAGACCGAGAACCAATAGCAAATTTCTGTGAAAATACAGATTTTTGCCCATAGGATTAGCACTGTCAGGGAATCGCGAAAGAAATGCCGGAAGTCAGGTTTCAACTGTCCTTGTTGTGACTATATTATCGCCCATACCTAACGCCTTCTGGTTCATGTTTTATTACATGAACCTTCCAGGGTTTTATTTTCCACCAACATCTTAGGACAAAAGAAAATCGTGGAAATCCGCGAAAACGCGGAGATCTTTCATCCATGTAACCAATACAGCAGTGAACTGTGGGACATGTGTTAATTCGAAAGCTTTGAATTAAATATACCCAACACTGTTTGAATATTGTTAAACACCACTATCTAAAGTTGCATAATATACACCACTGTTGCGGTGAGTTTTTAAAGTTGATTTTGAGTTTTTGAGATCTATATTTAGATAAATAATATTACAGATAGATTGTACTTGACCTTAAACTTAAAGTGACTTTTATTTTAAAGGGTTAACTTTAATAAATCTTTGAAGTGAAAACATGCCAAATTAATGTTGGTGTCCACACACTAAACTTCAGGACTTGGGATTTATTGATCCGTTTTTAAGCATAGTACTAGTAACGTAGCATGGCAGCGCCTAACTGCAATAAATGTTTAATAGGCGCAGCTGTTTCTAAGTTGGATATGTCAGATCAAATCTAGGTGGGTGCTTTGGTTTCAAGAAGTTTCTGCTTTCATCGGATTATGCAGCATGCAAACCAATTTGGTAGATTCCTAAATCGTCACCAGACGGGATGGCCGAATGAGTTGAGCGTGGGATTTGATCCCATGGGTTCGAACCCTGGTCGAGTCAAACCAATGACTTAAAAATGTATACTTGTCAATTCGTACCCAGGCACGCGGCATTATTACACATTAAGAGAGGACAAGGACTGGTTGGCTCAGTGTCAGGATAATCTAACTGAGTGGGATATCAGGCCATGGTGCTGGTGGCCTGGTCTCCCAGTTGGACAGCACTATAAAGTCGCCATGAGTGTGCACTATCACAAGTCGGTACGCGTCATGATATGACCTTAGATGTTGCCAGGATGTAAAACTCCAATAACCAACCAGCCTAAATGGTCGGCGAACTGCTTAGTACAACAGCCGTGGGAGGAGGAGACAGGGTGGCACAGTGGTGTCCCGACCTCACCTCTCCCACACTTACCACGCCATCTCTCATATCGAGACTAAAAATGCAATATTTACCGTTATCAGGGCACACGCGCTACACACAAACTCGCACCCACAAAGACAGCTCTGGCACCCTTCAACGCAGCAACATGCGGATGTGGGTGTTAATGGGGATGTGGGTGTTAATGGGGGTGTGGATGAGGAGGTGGAGGAGGTGGAGGAGTTGGATATGGTTGTGTATGTGGATATGGATGAGGATGAGGGAGAGGTGGATATGAGTGTGTATGTGGATATGGATGAGGATGGGGGAGATGTGGATATGAGTGTGTATGTGGATATGGGTGGGGATGAGGGAGATGTGGATATGAGTGTGTATATGGATATGGATGGGGATGAGGGAGATGTGGATATGAGTGTGTATATGGATATGGATGAGGATGAGGGAGAGGTGGATATGAGTGTGTATGTGGATATGGATGAGGATGAGGGAGATGTGGATATGACTGTGTATATGGATATGGATGAGGATGAGGGAGATGTGGATATGAGTGTCTATGTGGATATGGATGAGGATGAGGGAGATGTGGATATGAGTGTGTATGTGGATATGGATGAGGATGAGGGAGAGGTGGATATGAGTGTGTATATGGATATGGATGAGGATGAGGATGAGGGAGAGGTGGATATGAGTGTGTATGTGGATATGGATGAGGATGAGGGAGAGGTGGATGTGGAGATGGAGATGGAGATGGAGATGGAGATGGGGGTGGAGGTTGAAGTTGACGTTGAGATGGAGGTGGAGGTGCATGTGGAAATTGAGGTGGGGTGGAGGTGGAGGTAGAGGTAGAGGTGGAGATTGGTTGTTGAGATTGGGTTGAGATTTGTAGAGGTGAATTTGGATATGGATATGGAAGTAAAGGTGCAGATGGAGACGGAGGTTGAGGTGGAGGTTGAGGTGCAGGTTGAGGTGGAGGTGAGCGCGCTGTTTGAGAGGGGGGTGGGAGGCTGATGTGACTGAGTGCGGGTGTGACCTCTGGGAGTGGGCGGGTGTTTACTCGGTGACCTTTGCAGACAGAGGGGCGGCTCCGTCCGGGTGTGTCCTCCCTCCTTTGTGGCCACGCGAGCACACCTTTGTAACTGAAGCGGTCAGTTCAGTATACCACTCCCCGCCCGGCGTGCTGCTACTGGCCTTTGTGTGAATGTGTGACTGCTTACGTAAGCACTCTAGCCTCCTAGTATTACGCACCATGTTCACCTAGCCTCTGAGTCTTGATTATAACCAACACCATCGTGGGTTCGAACCCTGGTCGAGTCAAACCGATGACTTAAAAAATTGATACTTGTCGCTTCCTAGCCAGGCGCTCGGCATTATTACTAGGATAGGGCAAGGATAAGTGGAATGAGGAAGAAAAATCGTCCACGATTGAAATTTCCCCTGCTTAATCAACTAATCTACTCCCCCCCGCCCCCGCAAACAAAATCTCACAATGTCTTTCCACGGAGCGGCTGTGTATGTATGCATGTGTTGTACATACATACATCCATCCATCCATCCATCCATCCATCCATCCATCCATACATACATACATCCATCCATCCATCCATCCATACATACATAATACATACATACATACATACATAATACATACATAATACATACATACATACATACATACATACATACATACATACATACATACATACATACATACATACATACATACATAATACATACATACATACATACATATATAGACATACGACCGGACGCTGCCGCCGAATCGGTAAGAGCGCAGGCTTCCCGCACGGAAGGTCAGGAATGGGAATCCCAGCCGAGTCAAACCAATGACTCATAAAATGTATATGTTTTGCTTTCCGGCCTGTCACTCGACATTCGACTAGGATAGTGCAAAGGCTGGTTTGCTCAGTCTTCGGATAATGTGACTCAGTGGGATACCGGGTCATGATGCCAGCCGCCTGGTCTCCCAGTGAGAGAGCACTATAAAGTTGTCATGAGTGTTCACTGTCACAAGTCGGTACCCGTCCTGAAATGACCTTAAATGTTGCCAGGCCGTAAATCTTAAATAGACATACATACATACATACATACATACATACATACATACATACATACATACATACATACATACACAAACACATATGCATAATATGTCAATTTATTGCACTTATATTATGGAGAAAGCAAGAGTTAAACATATTGGGGAGGGGGGGGGGGGGGGTGCCCGGCGTGGTGGCCCCTGGGAGATGAGCTGGGGTGGATGGTCTGGCATATCAGCTCAGCGGGTGAGGTCCTTATCTGACAAAGAATGCGAGTAGACGAATGTTTTTTCCCCCTTCTCGCTATCTGCGCGTTTGAGGTGAGTCATGCTGTATCTGACGCGTGATGTTACTTAAATTAGACGCACACCGTATATAAATGAACGCCGACTGTACTTGTCTATGACTGTATGAGAGACCCGTCTTTTACAGTGACTTAAACTTAAAGCTGCATAGTCCGATGAAAACATAAATTTTTCAAAACAAATACAATTTAATTACATATATATCTAACTTCAATACTGGTACACTTATTAAACATTTGTCACCACATAGAAGGGAATTTAACAGAATATGTTACTGCAGATGCCTATGGTGTCAGAGTTTTGGCATGCTTGCCAAAATTAATTTGGCATGTTTGTACTCCAAATATCTCAAAAGTTAGCCATTTAAAATAAAAGTTACCTCAAACTAAAGTAAGAAATATTATAATGATCAACCCCAATATATTAAACTCAGAAAATGACAGAAACTCAAAACCATCGGACCATGCAACTTTAAGTTGGCTAATTGTATCAGGCTCTAATTCTATCTGCAGGTGAGTTTAGTTGTTTGGTTAGGTGCCGGATTTTTACGTCCTGGCAACATCTAAGGTCATATCAGGACAGGTACTGACCTGTGACAGTGAACACTCATGGTGACTTTAAATTTATAGTGCTGCCCCACTGGGAGACTAGGCCACCAGTATCATGACCTGATATATCACTCAGTCACATTATCCTGACACTGCTGAGTCAACCAGTCCTTGCCCTATCCTAATAATGTCAAGCGCCTGGCTAGGAAGCGACAAGTATCAACTTTAAGTGATTAGTTTGATTGGACGAATCTGCGGGTTCGAATCCCATGATCTACCAAAACGAGAGAGAGATTCTCAACTCATTCGGCCATCCCGTCTGGTCGCTGAGTTTGAGTGGAAATGCACTTGTCTAACTGGATCGAACGCAGACAGTTTCTGTAGCTATTTTCTAGTCTTATTCTACACATTAGTTGTGATGGGCCAAGCATACTGAAATGTTAATAACAAACATTAATCTTGTATTTCAACTGCTACTACTGGTGGTGAGTGCCGTAGGTGAGAGTTGGTGGGGTGGGGAAAATTGGCAAATGGTAGTGAGAGTTGGTGAGAGTTATTGAGATTTGGTGAGAATTGGCGAGAGTTGGTGAGAATTGGGAAGAGTTAAAACAAAAAACAAAAAACAAAAAAACAAGAGTTGTGAGAATTACTAAGAGAGTTGGAGAATTACGAGAGTTGGTGAGAGTTTGGGGTGGGAAAACAAATGGTATGAGAGTTGAATATGAAATTTGGTGAGAATTGGCGAGAGTTGGTGAGAATTGGGAAGAGTTGGTGAGAATTACTGAGTTGGTGAGAGTTGTTGAGAATTACTGAGAGTTGGTGAGAGTTGTTGAGAATTACTGAGAGTTGGTGAGAGTTGTTGAGAATTACTGAGAGTTGGTGAGAGTTGGTGAGAATTGGCAAGAGTTTGGCCAGAGTTGATGTTGAGTTGGGGAGGGAAAAAGTGAACTGAACTGTTGTATCTAGGCTGAGGTGAAGGTCTATGCAATGGATTACTAAGCAGTCAACTCATGCGAAGGCCATCCTCCTAGAGTAGCTAGCTGGTACTAGAACTCTATAGCTCCACACTATCTGGCTCTAGGTTAAGTGTTGCAGTTTGTATCCGCTTGGTGGCGCGCATCCAACACTGCGGTGCACCAGAGAGTGCAGGTGCATTGACAAGGATACCACGGTGCAGCGTTAGTTGTCAAAAGTAACCACCATAATCGAATGACTAAGAAAGGCCAATTCATTATTGCTCGGTGGGAAGGAGGGGTGGGGTGGGGCTGGGGGTAGGGGTGTGGGTGGGGTGTTTACCACATTGAACAACCTACAAGTACAACGCCACGACTCGGTACAACACAGTCCACTCAAGGGTCCAGGCTGCCCTCAAACCAGATAAGGATGGACTCAACAATTGCTGCTGATTTATTTTCACCCTGAAGCAAAGCATACTTGAATTGCGCCAAAACTCCATCAAAGTCCAAGTAGTTAAAATTGTAAAGAGACTCAATAGTATTGCTTTGAACAAATATTGTCCAAAAAGCTGCATGATCTGATGAAAGCATCCCGAGAAGCCAATAACCCCACCCACACAGATAGCCACCCACACAGACACCCAGGCATAAAGATACCCAACACACATACACCCATCAACACACAGACACCCACTCAGACACTCACTCACAGACACCCACGCATACACAGACACCGACCCAGACACACACCCACACGTACACAAAGACACCCACCGACACAGACACCTACTGACAGACAGTCACCCACACAGATACCCAGGCACAAAGACACCCACCCACACAGACACCGAGACACCCACACAGATGCACAAATACACCCAGGCACAAGGACACCCACCCACACAGGTACCCACACACAAAGACACCCACCCACAGACACCCATGCACAAAGATAGACACCCACAGACACCCAGGCACAAAGACAGACACCCACACATACGCTCAGGCAAAAAGACACCCACGCAGACACCCACACACACAGACACCCACACACCGACACTGACACCCACATACATCCAACACACAGACACGCACCCACTGACACCCACCCACGCGCACACAGACACCCACACACAGCAACCACACAGCCCACCCTGCCGCCGGGAATGGAGGGAATGTGTCCGCGGGGCGTGGTCCCCCATCCCTTCCCCACGCCCTTACCCCCCCCCCCCCTGCCCCGCCCCCCCCCGCCCCTCTACACGACTGCTAATACAGGCCACCGGGCCACCGCCCTCAGCCCCGACCCTGACCCCGAGCCCTGCCCACGGCAGCGGGCTGCACACAGTAGGCGATTTCCACCCCCAACCCGCCCTCTTCCGGCAGTGGCAAGAACTACTGTTGTGCAGCTAACGCTGTAAGGAAAGTCCATATCGAGTAGTTCAACCACCAAACTACCTGATGGCAGTGGCAAGAACTAATGTTGTGGGAAGCAGCTCACTCTTTGGAAAAAGTCCTTATAGAGAATTTCAACCCTCGAACTATCTATCCACTGATGCAACTGGCAGGAAATAATGCGGAAAGCAGCTCACTATGTAGAGGATTTCCACCACCAAACTAACAACTGATGGCAGTGACAAACACCAATGTTGTAGGTCGGAGCTCATTGTGCATCATGCCCGTTGGAAAAGTCATTATAGAGGATTTCCACCACTAAACTACCCACTGATGGCAGTGGCAAGGATTAATGTTCACTATGCGTGCTCTGCGGCTCTGCGGCATAGGTTTTGTTTGTTTGTTGTTGTTTTACGTCCTAGCAACATCTAAGGTCATATTGGGTACCGACTTGTGACAGTGCGCACTCATGGCAACTTTATAGTGCTTCCCCACTGGGACACCAGGCTGCCAGCACCATGACCTGATATCCCACTCAGTCACATTATCCTGACACTGAGCAAAACCAGTCCTTACCCTATCCTAATAATGCCGAGTCATTGGTTTGACTCGACCAGGATTCGAACACACAAACTCATGGGTTTGGATCTCCCAAACTCCCAAAACAGGAGACTTACGCTCTACTCATTCGGCCACCCAGTCTGGTCTGCGGAATAGGTCTTATTTGTACATCCCGAGGTATGTGCAGGTTGGCAAAGAGACCAGACACCATCTTGCAGCATCTCTGTCTCGGGTGGGGGGCGTCTCATCAAGCTGGCGTGTTTATTTTGGAGCTGTAACCTTCCACAGGCTTGTAAGTGAATAGTTCGTAGGCACGGGGAGCCGTGGCGAATAAGCCAATATAACTGCTTTCATTAGGTTATTTAGCACACTCGGACCTGTGAGGGGACATGATGGTTGGTTGGTTGTTGGAGTTTCACGTCCTGGCAACATCTAAGGTCATATCAAGACAGGTGCCGACTTGTGACAATGTGCACTCATGGCGGCTTAATAGTGCTGCCCCACTGGGAGACCAGGCCAACCGCACCATGACCTGATATCCCACTCAGTCAAATTATCCTGACACTGAGTTAACCAGTCCTTGCGCTACCCTATGAATGCTGAGCCCCAGACTGGGAAGTAACAAGTATCAATTTTGTAAGTCAATGGTTTGACTCGACCGGGAATTGAACTCCCGACCTTCCGCACGGGAAGCCAGCGCTCTACCGATTCGGCTACCGCGTCCGGTAGACTAAGAACCAAGGATAAACTTAGAATGTTGAGTACTATATTTTCTTGCCAATAACATTTAGCACCGACAAATGATAACAGTCACACGCCACGGCGAATGGTCTCTTTCCCCAGTACCATAAAGAAGGCGAAGAAAATCGGTATCTTAGTTACAATGGGTACAACAACAAAAGTTGATGAAAACCAAGCTCCCGACAAAACAGTCGCTGTCCACAGCATTGTGTTCGACTCGGGAATGCCAGCGATGTGCGTATTTCTGAGAGCAATTGCAGAACTCTACCCAACCACGCAGTACCCCCAGACACAACCATGCCCGCCAGACACCTGCCGATAGCGGACACTGGCTGAGGTTTACGGCACTTCCAAAATCTATGATCAGGACGGGTACCGACTTGTGACAGCATGCACTCAATGCGACTTTATAGTGCTGCCCCACTGGGAGACCAGGCTGCCAGCACCATGCCCTGATTTCCCACTTAATCACATTATCCTGACACTGAGCCAATCAGTCCTTGCCCTATCCTAGTAATGCCGAGCACCTGGCTAGGAAGTGATTAGTAAACATTTTAAAGTCATTGGTTTGATTTGACCAGGGTGTGTTCGAATCGCACGATCTACCAAAACGGGAGACGGGCGCTCAACTCATTCGGTCATCCAGTCTGGTGGCGATGCAAGGCAACACTACACATTGCTACACATACATGCAGGAAGTGGACATACAGGAATTGTAGTAAATATATTTATTCTGCTGAATAAGTCTTTTGTCAGTGCCGAAGCACTGGTCTTCCAGCCATTTTTCAATTCAGGGTTATTTACACAAAAGGTATATAGAATAAGGTATACAATAACTGTTGAATACACAATTCGCAGCATGTAACACAATGAAATTCTGTAACCCAAATGTTTCATTGCAATATGGTAACATTAGTGTCATATAACTATATCAATATTAGTCAGATCAATGTGAGTATTTACATAGTATTTAGAATGTAAGCAGAAGTTATCTTCTGTATTCAGTTGGTAAAGTTGTAATAAGTTTTAATGTTCAGTTGCAGTTAGGCAAGCGGTATATACATGTCAGTTTGTTAGAAATATTCTAGTGTAACTCTAGTGTAGTTAGTTATGTGAGTTTATGAATTATGTTGTTGGGGTGGGGTTTTTGGGGTGGACCATCTGTGACCAGTGAAGCAGTGGGACCAATCCCAGTACATTTATTTAGGTCTTAAATTTTACATTTTCATTTGGACTGTCTCTGTCATTGTATATGGTTGTGAATTGGTATTTAAATTTCATGTACAAATTAGCATACCTCTCAGCAAAGTTTCACTCCACCCCAATTAAAAAATACTAATGTAGGGCAAAAACCTATGTCAGTTTTGGCCATCAGGAACCTTAAGGTTATGAGTTTAAACTTAAAGTGACTTTAAATATTATAGAGTAGGTTCAATAGTTAATGGTAGTGCTGGGATGCACATTAGAACCACTTCCGGTTATGCAAACACACCAGGTGCCAGCTCCAGTCCCATAACCCATAAGACTGTATATATGTAAGGTACATGTCTTGTGTAGATACCATAAGGCTGGACTTGTTGAATAAAAAAGAACATTACAAATAGTCTACCAACCCGCCCTCTGTTGGTATGGTCAGAACTAAGGTTGTGGGGAGAGGCTTATTGTGCATGCTCCGCGGAAACGGTCTATTGGATGGGTCTATGGCTTCCCCGATGTGCAATAGACTACATCACGGTTCCATCGGCGTGGTGCATTGTGGGATGCATAAGAGTAAAACAAACCCACAAGAAGCACATGGTACATGCTAATACACTGGGTGCAGCTATGAAATGTGCTAGTTTCAGCTCATTTCAGCTCTTGTTTGAAACATAGAATACCAACTAAAAAAATATATATAATAAATTAAGATATTACTCTTTTATCCAACATTGTATTTACATCAATATAATTAGCACATCTTATGCCATGTGCATTTAGATTTAGACAAATCTAGGCACTCAGACTAGTGTTAGAGCCATAGCCAGAGTCAGTTTTACTTATTATATTCATGTTTTTATTTATATCCTATGGTTAATGACATATGGAGAAATAGAAAATGAGTAGGGTTAATCAGATATTAGTTATATATTTCTTTGAAACAAGTTTTTGTTGACACATTTGACATTTTAATATTTAGAACAAGAATTACTTCTGGCTAATCAATGGTGATGTAAACATTAGCCTGTAAAGTGAGTGAAATTGTATGTTTCTTAGCTCAAAATGCTTAATTATGGAGAGTTGTGTCTTAAATATATTCATTATATTATTATATTGCATCCTATATTTATTGTGGCAAATTGTTATGTATTTCTATTTATTTTGAATAAAATGGCAGTTTTGCCCTACGCGAATCGGCAAACTCAATGGCTGTACACCTTTGCTTCGTTCCCAACGCCGTTTTCAGCGCATGCGCAGTCGGAACCGTGATGTAGTCTATCCCCGGGGTTCACGACGTTTCAGATTGGTCGGATGGCAGAGCCCTTGTCAGAGTGCGCGGCCTGTATATATAGACCGTCGACGCCGTGGCGCCCCCTGGCTGCTCTCACTCGAACCAATATATAGTATTAGGGCTTTAAAGCTCGCAAATGAAAAACGAGTTGGTTAGTTAGTGAGTTAGTGAGCTAGTGAGTGAGTGAGTGAGTGTGAGTGAGTGTGAGTGAATGTGAATGTGAGTGAGTTGGAATTTAACATCCTGGCAACATCTAAGGTCATATCAGGACTGGTAACAACTTGTGATAGTGCGCACTCATGGCGACTTCATAGTGCTGTCCCAACGTCCCATTAGGCTGCCAGCACCATGATCCGATATCCCACTCAGTCACATTATCCTGACACTGAGCTCCCAGTCCTTGCCCTACTCAAATTAATGCTGAGCGCCAAGCCAGGAAGTGACAAGTGTCAATTTTGTAAGTCATTGGTTTGACTCGACCAGGAATCGAACCCCCAATCTCCCGCACGGGAGGCCTGCGCTCTGCCGATTTGGCCACCCCGTCCGGTATGAATAATAAGTTATCTAGCGGTTACTGGCATGATCGACATATATATGAAGAGTTCAGGTGCAAAATCACGTAAATGCCCGATCCAAAAATGTAGTTTAAATCAAACATCTTTGCATGAAAATGATTATAATTCTCACTAATTCCACCTTTCATATGATCATATGGGTATGCAGCAATGAACAAAAGAATAGGAATATAAAAAAATAAACTTTTTGCAAGTTTGTTCCAATGTTTATCTCCATCTTTGGATTGACGTTTACATGGTTTTGCGCCTCAACTCTTCATATATATTATTGATGGTCTGTAATGGTTTACATCCTCGCAACATCTAAGGTTATATCAATACAGGCACCAACTTGTGGCAGTGAATGCTCAGGGCGACTTCATAGTGCTGCCCCACTGGCAGATCAGGCCACCACATTCCCACGACCTGCTATTTCATGATAATGTGCAAACCAGTACTAGCCATGCCAAGCCCCATACTAGGTAGAGAAAATTATCAATTGTGTATGTCATTGTTGGTTTTACTCGACCAGGTTTCGAACCCACGCCTAGCCACATTTCTACTAATTCGGTCACTTTAGCTCAGTCCCAAATAAGTTTTCTCATATACGGCCGGCTCGCTGTCTGCTCTATATTCTGTTGCTTATGCACAGGGCTGGGCTGACCGGATAAGCGATGCTTCGCTGTTCATAATTAGGATTTGGTCATCCCCCTCTTCCCCCTCCCCGTCCTCCCTTCCCCCCTGCTCCTGTTCCTGCTCCTCCCCACCCCTGCTCCCTCCTGCTCCTGCTCTTCCCTCCCAACACCCCTCCCTCCGCCGCCTAAACTCGAAAGCGAAGACGAATTGACGACTACATCACGGTTCCGACTGCGCATGCGCTGAAAACGGGGCTGGGAGCAAAGCAAAGGCGTACAGTTATTGAGTCTGCCAATACGCGCAGTGAAAAACGTCAGTTTTATCCTAAATTAATAGAAATCTAAAACCCTAACCGTATTATTTTAATATAATCTTTTTGTTAAACATGTTTTCTATATGTGTTCCAAGCGGTTTGTGCCTAGGTGGTGTGGATATAAATAAAAACATGAATAAAATAAGTAAAACTGACTCTGGCTATGGCTCTAACACTAGTCTGAGTGCCTAGATTTGTCTAAATCTAAATGCACATGGCATAATATGTGCTGATTATATTGATGTAAATGCAATGCTGGATAAAAGATTAATATCTTAATTTATTATATATATTTTTTTAGTTGGTATTCTATGTTTCAAACAATAGCTGAAATGAGCTGAAACTAGCACATTTCATAGCTGCACCCAGTATATTAGCATGTGCCATGTGCTTCTGGGGGGGTTGTTTTGCTCTGACGCATCCCACAATGCACCGCGCAGCTGGAACCGTGATGTAGTCTATTACTCATGAGTAAAAAAAAAAGAAGGTGAATGTGAGGGACCACAGTACACTGTTAGTGTTACTTCTCATTGTTTGTGTTTGGCCCCGCTACTGTGATGACAAATGCAGAGCATCTACCATCTATACAGGCCTTGGCTCCAGGAGGCTGATGTGTGCTAAATGTGTAGCCTTCTAAAGTGAAGCTTCCTTTATCCGAGCAGTTTGTTGAACTAGGCAATGAGCTGGGAAAATGTGACTGAGTGGGATATGAAGTCATGGTGCTGGCGGCCTGGTATATCAGTGGCACAGCACTATTAAGTCGACATGAGTGCACACTGTCACAAGTCGGTACACGTGCTGATATGACCTTAGATGTTGCCAGGACGTAAAACTCCAAAAACCAACCAACCAACCAACCTACCAACCAACCACGTTACCACCAACGTCAAGCGGGGTGAAGGCGGACAGCTTTCACGAGTCACTTCTTAGTGAGAGTATGGCATCTTCTCGATGTTACCCTAGACGTGACACTACGTGAGCCCTGTCACCGGCGCGTTGACGGGTGGTTCAGATTATGCCACAGTCAGGGCGAGGGTCCATACGCAGGGAGGTCGGCACAACAGCATGTACCCCCCCCCCCCCCACACACACACACTCACATGTTTACACCAAGCGCTCAGAGTTATGAAGAATGGAACTTACATATATATAATGCTCTGGCCAGACTTAAAATTGAATAGTCCGATGGCTTTGAGTTTCTGTCATTTTCTGAGATAAATATATTAAATTGATGGTTATAATCGATCTTACTTTAGCTTAAAGTAACTTTTATTCTAAATGATCAACTTTTGAGATATTTGAAGTGCAAACATACAAATTTAATGTTGGCAAGCATGCTAAAAGTCTTGACCATAGGCTTCTGCAGAAACAGTTTCTATTAAATTGACTCAGTGTTCCCTTCAATGTGGCAACAAATGCTTAATAAATGCATCTGTATCTAAGATAAATACTAAAATAGGTAGAATCAAATCTAGAAAATTGCTTCCGTTTTGACAATTTGAGTTGTATCAGGCTATGCAGCTTTAAGGTGGCATTTCATTCGAACGATAAGTGCCGACTTTAACGCAAATTCCACAGCCTTTTTCCTCATTTGATCCCCTTC
Source organism: Branchipolynoe longqiensis (assembly GCA_030323885.1). Lineage (NCBI taxonomy): Eukaryota > Metazoa > Annelida > Polychaeta > Phyllodocida > Polynoidae > Branchipolynoe > Branchipolynoe longqiensis. The sequence goes on from CM059187.1 coordinate 52,334,835, forward strand.
ACATCTCACTTTCCGTAGGATATATCACTGAAAGTATACCGCTGTATACAACACAAGGGGTTGTTTGCCTTATATGTCTGACTGGATGACTAGGCCAAGACTAAAACCCACATATATATCATTCCTCAGCGATACAACGCGAATAACCAAAAACAAAAGAACAAGACTGCAAATAAGTTAATTACACACATATCCTATCACAAAATAATTAAACAGACTACTGACCGCAGTTAACTATATGTTCACAGTTATAAATGTATATTGAATATACACACACATTGTAGGTTCAGGAGCCATATAGGTCTCGATACGTACAATAACCTGGTCGTGAAACAAGTGCTTTTTGGAATGGCTTATGTATGGTGCTGTCACATTACGATGCTTCTCGCCAACGCGCGTCGACGTATGTGATTTTTTGGCGCTACGTCAGGATACGTCAGGAAGCATTAGGCGTGCGTTAGGCGCGCATTGGTATACGTTGATCTATAGCGATGGTCGGCGGTGCGCGTCAGGGGGTCGGCAAAGTTGTGTGCTTGCACAAAACTTTCGACATGCGACAATGCGTCGGTGCCAACATTATGGCGACTTTAGGGGCACGTCGAGATACATTAGACGCACTGGAATAACGTTAAGCGGACGCTAGGCACACGCCGCGCGCGCGTGAGGATCGTTCCCACACGTTGCGCCAAAATTTAGTTGTATTTTTTCTCACGCGTCGATATACGTTACCACAACGTCGGCCGCACACTACCCATACGTTGCGCTGACGCCGAAAAGTTTGACGTGTCCCGACGATTAAAAGTGATTTTGCGCGTTGGCGGTGCGCCGGCAAGATACGCCGTAGTGTGACAGGGCCATTAGGTACACCAGAGAAACAGTATTCTGGTCATAGAAACAAGGTTTTGGAATGATTTCTGTAGGTATACCAGACACCACGACTAGAGTTGTACCGAACCCACATTGTTGTCCTTCTAAGACGGGGTTCCTCCTGTTAGACCACCTAGCCGCCCTGATGCAGTTAAGCTACCAAACATGAACGTGGCACTCTCCTCACTGAGATGAGTGGCCATGACTACATCATGTTATTGTTAGTCCTATGACAGTCGCCTCACAAATAGTAGCTGCTATTTATTCTAGTACTGTCTTCCCGTAGCATTTTAATTAGGGCAATAGCTTTCCCGCTTAAATTATCTACCTAGATTTTAAAATGACAAAAATACCACCAAAACTAGTACACATATCAAAATAATTGGATGCCATTACCAGATGCCTAAGTAAATGATGTATTCTAAAGGCGAGACCATATCAAATCTACTAACGGGCCTCGACGGAAAATACAGAAACATGACTATATATAGCTAGGCTTCGGTTATTATTTACATCACCAGTCAGCTATTGATATATATTCACATGCTAAATAATTAAGCCTCAAGTAGAAACATCTCGGAGATGTCCAGGCCGTGCTGTAAACATTGAGTTACACTGCGGGAAAGGCCGTGCCCTTTGTGTTTACAGTTGCGTAGACCCTGACTCCGAATGTAAACACGCCCAGGTAGTGATGTGTGTACGTGACAAATAGACGTGACCACATCAGGTTGTCTATTAGTATTACACTGCAATGTGTATATTTCAGCTGCATGTATATTTCAGCTGTATGTATATTTTAGTTGCATGTATATTTCAGCTACATGTATATTTCAGGTATATATATTTCAGCTATATGTATATTTCACATGTATGTCTATTTCAACTGTATGTATATTTCAACTGTATGTATATTTCAGCTATATGTATATTTCAGCGGTATGTATATTTCAGATGTATATCGATTTCAGCAGTATGTATATTTCACTTTCAGCTGTATATATATTTCAGCTGTATATATATTTCATATTGTATACTGTATAAAGAAGCCGGAACTTCGTGACGTGTATCTCATTCCCACTGGTGCATTTGTGCAGTTAGCAGTATTATTTATCTACTACAGAGTTGGTAGGATATAAGCCTGTATCAGGATTCCTACAGTACCTTGTATTCCCATGTGATCACATGCCCAAGTACTGATATACAACAACGTTGTTTAAAAATCTGCTCCCCCGATATTACCATGGGTGATACATTCTTTACATGAATATTCCATGCATCTTAACAACATAGTTTTATTCCAGAAAGATCAATTACATCCTCCGTCGTATAAAGATGATATAATGTATAAGGAGAGGCGGTCGCATACCTATTGCATAATAGTATGAGAGCATAGTTCTACGTAGTTGCATGCTATGTGGCATAAGCATGCTCAAGTATAACAAGAGGTGATCTCATGCTCGTATAACACACTATGGGAACATACATATTTGTAGTTGCATACTACATGGCATAGTCTACACATAGCCATGTAGTATGCAACCACAACTGTATAACAGGAGGTGGTTGAGTGCCTGCTGGATAATGCAATCTGGGATCATATGTGTGTCTACCTCGTTGCATTACACAAACAGGTGCTTATGTACCTGTTGGCAATACACTATGGGAGAACATAGATAAAAGATTCACCCCGTATTGTTGTGTACAGAGGGGGTGAAGAACAACCCACTAGAAAAAGTGCTGAAAGGCTGGGTAAATGACATGAGCAAATCAATTCTTAAGTTAAGAAGAAAAATATATTCTTCACAAATATCTTAATATTTACCCGCTACTTTTGATTTGATAAATATAATAAAACATATAGTTTAATAGACTTTAAGAGTCAAATCGACCGCATTAAAAAAAATGGTTGCCATCTTGTCATTTTGCATTCTCTCTCATTTCGCCAACTCTGTGCCAATATAAGTAGACATTGGATACTGGAACCAGGAATTCCACTTCCTGTTCCATACTAAAGCAATTTTCGCCCGTATTCAGACTATGTTGTCATTCCCCCCTACTGCAAGTATGGGGTGAATCTTTTATCTATGGATAACACTATGGGAGCATATTTCTACGTGGTTGCATACTAGTTTCTACATGTATATAGGTATTGAGATCCTCTAAAATACTGACTGAGGTAGCAGCGTACCTGTTCTTGTTCTATGGGAGGAGGCGGTGCAGGTGGCAGCAGTTCAATGCTGCCACAAGACTTGTGCATCTGCCCTTTGCCCTGCTGCTGCGGGTCCCTCCCCGCCTTCTTAGGTCGGTCCTTCTCCGCCCCATCCTTCTCCCCTTCGCCGCCTCCCTCCCGCTCACGCCCGATCAGTCCGAACTTAGCCCAGCCGGCGTGCACTGTCTGGCCGACTTGCTTGCCCACCTTCTTCAGGCTGCCCGCCATCCCAGATGCCGGGCCCGGTGACTTGTCCCTGTGCTGGTGCTGGTGCTGGTGCTGGTGCGACATGCCTGGGACGGTGCCGCGGACAACGCCCTCCCTTCTTGTGTAGTCAGTCCTTTGTATGCTGCAGGCACCGCAGTAGTGTTGTGCCACTGCGAGTGGGCAGGCAGGGCGGGCGGAGGTGGTGGTTGTATGGGAACGTGGAGGTATAAGTTAGTCACTGTCAGTAATGCGTAGTCAGCCCCTGGATGGGTCCTCACACCTGACTGCTCCAGTATGTAGCATCAGCGCAGGTTACACACAGGGTCTGCTCTGCATCGGGGCCAACTCCTTCCTCCTTGGTGCGCACAGACCGCTGCTCCTCCAGCGAGTATCCATCCAGTGAGTGTGTGTGTGTGTGGTAGGTAGGCTACTGGGTTACCCTCATCCGCGCTCCTCCTGGTGGTGCATCATCCTCCCGCGTGGTGGCGCCAGTGTAGCAAGTCCCCCCCCCCCCCCAGTTTAAAGCTGTATAGTCTGATGAGGCGTGACACTTTCAAAACAAAAACAATTATCTAGATTTGATTCTACATATCTAACTTAGATACTGATACACTTATTAAGCATTTGTTGCCACAAAGAAGGGAATACTGAGCCAATTTAATAGAACATGTTACTACAGAAGTCTATGGTGCCAGAGTTGTGGCGTGCTTGTCAAAACTAATTTGACATTGTTTACATTTCAAATATCTCAAAAGTTAGCCATTTAAAATAAAAGTAATTTTAAACTAAAGAAAGGTATATTATAACAATCAATTCGATGTATTTATCTCAGAAAGATGACAGAAACTCAAAACTATCGGACTATGCAACTTTAATATGGGGCAAGGCATGTGGCAAACATGTGGCAAACCTTTGCTTTCCTCAAAGAAATGGAAATGCGCTCTCGCAACGCCTGACATATTCGGTTAGGAAGTGGAGTGTCTCCAGAAAGTATTACACATGTACGACTGTGGGTCATGTGTTAATATGAAATCAGAGCACCCAGATGTATGCCAGGCAGGGCAGACAGCCATGGCGTATCATCTGCTGAATGACCAGATTCATGATGGTATTATTGTTGTGTTACCATTCTGACTACATCTGTGCACGCTTAGACTTGAATAGACTGTGAAAGGACAGAAAAAAAGGAAGGAAAACAAATTTGCATTCTATACGCGTCGCTAATGCTTCAGCCTGGAAGAACAATAGCCTGTGTGTGTATGCACGCGTGTATGTATTGCATGTATGAATTATATACATATAAACACACATACATATAACTCATATATAGCATATATCTGTTTACATATCACATATAACCATAGAACTATTTAATATATAAGTATGTTCATTCGCACCAAGCAATATATATATTATATATATATATATATTTATATATATATATATATATATATAGAGAGAGAGAGAGAGAGAGAGAGAGAGAGAGAGAGAGAACGGACGCGCTCCTATGTTCATTCGCACTAAGGAATATATATAGAGAGAGACAGAGACAGAGAGAGACAGAGAGAGACAGAGACAGAGAGAGAGAGCGAGAGAGAGAATATATGTTTGCGTCACAGCTGAAAAAAACTGGTTCAGACAGCCCCTGGAAATGAAAGTAGGGAGTTGCCCTGATTGGCTGAGATTGAGGGGGGGGGGGGGTGGAATAGGCGTGGGGTGAACATAGATAGTATAGCTGGTACAGCACAGGAAGTTGTTTACACTCGCATACTAAATTATAGGTGTAATAGTAATCACCATAACCATGCACGATAACCAGGGAGCGTCGCGTTGGCACTATTCCACTCCTTCCTGTTACCCGCACTCACTAACGTGGGCTGGGAGCTGGGATGGGGGGGGGGGGGGGGGGGCTGGATACGCTCCCTCATATTACACACCACACTAAGGACTATTCCCTTACGCTTCTTTATACTCCCATAAGTTTTATACATCACACACACACACACACATATATATATTTATATATTTAAATATTTATATATATGTATATATATATATATATATATATATATATATATATATATGTATATACACACACATAGTTACTGCATCCCGCCTTTCTTTCCGTTGGCGTCATCTAACAATTAGTTAGAACAACGGCCTTAGGGTGCTCCAGCAGTCATAGTGATTTGTAGCCGAACAGAATACTATTATATGTGTGTGATGCATAAGTATTGTGCGAGTATAAAGGCGCGGAAGGTAATTCTATTATTATTATTATTATTATTATTATAATATTATTATTATTATATACTTATTTTCTAGTCTGTGCATCCTGACCACCCGAGCTCCTCCTGGTGGTGCATCATGTTTACCACCTTTCAACCCACCTTTTTTTATTGTTTCTCTTTTGTACTATATCCGGCCTTTATACCAAATGTATTATATATGTATGTATGTATGTATGTATGTATGTATGTATGTATGTGTGTGTGTGTGTGTATGTATGTATGTATGTATGTATGTATGTATGTATGTATGTATGTATGTATGTATGTATGTATGTATGTATGTATGTACGTAGTGTGCACTCTACAGATGTCAGTTATATGAATGTACATCACCCACCCACACATCCCTCCTGAACCACGATCCTAATGCTAACGCCTACCAAGATCCTGCCTCTGCAACCAAACCAAACGGTGCCCTAGATCATACTGTACTAGCAACGATTTGAACCACGCATCCAACATCAAACCACCAGACGAGATGGCCGAATGAGTTGAGCGTCCATCTCCCGTTTTGGTAGATCGTGGGGTTCGAACCCAGGTCGAGTCAAACCAAGGGCTTTAAAATTTATACTTTCCGCTTCCTAGCCAGGTTCTCAGCATTATTAGGATAGGGCAAGGACTGGTTGGCTCAGTGTCAGGATAATGTGAATAAGGGGAATGTCATGTCATGCTGCTGCTGGCTTAGTCTCCCAGTTGAGCAGCACTACAAAATCGCCATGAGTGTGCACTGTCACAAGTCGGTACCCATCCTGATATGACCTCAGATGTTGCCAGGACGTAAGCCTCCAACAAGCAACGAATCAATCAATCAAACCACCACTTCAAGCGAAGTAATCGTTGAATACTCATCTGGAGATGTGTGCCTAGAAAAGTAGAATAACTGCCACAATACCTATTTGTTAATGTTAGTGTACATTATATGTGCACAGTCTATGCTACGGGCCCCGACATACCACACGGCGTAACATAAGCACCCCCGACCCCCACCTCATCCTCTCTTTATACACATGTAACATTTCTACCGTTCCATCCAACGATGACAGATCACACCCAGGCTGAGAGCGAATTATTCGGGATAAAAATATACAACTGGATGATGGATAGGAAGGATTTATAGCATACACAGACCCCAATAATCCGAACACTCCCCCCTCCCCCCCACCATTTTATCTGGAAAATTCGGTAACTGAAACTAGGTTAATCCGATGATTTCTGATTTTCTGCCATATTCTAAAAACAGAAAATAAATCCCTGATATTGATTATTATTATGTATTTTACTTTATTTAAAAAACATTCATTCTGAAGGGTTTACTTTGAAGATATATGAAGTGAAACCATGCGTAAATTAATGCCGGTGTCAGACCTGTGCACCCGATCTCACAGCTTTCCGTATTGTCAAAGCTATTTTCCGTATTCTTGAATGACTTTCAGTAACACATTTACTATGAAAAATAAACAATTACATAATATCCACAATCAAACTTGTCATGCTTAAAAACGACACCAAAATTGATCAACATATGTACATAGTTTAATACAAAATTTCCGGAACAAAGGCCGAGAAACCGTATTTCCGTATTTACCCTTGCAATCCGGAAAAAATCCGGAAAAATCCGGAAGGTGCACAGGTCTGCGGTGTGTACACTGACATACTAGACATTATATATTTATAGGCTATAGTAGTGACAGCTTCGATTAAGTTGGGTTAGTATTCCTTCTATGCGGAAATAATTATTGTTCAATGAGTGCATCAGAATCTAAGTTGGATATATGCAGGATCAAATTGAGGTCAGTGTTTTTGCTTCGAAAATGTGATGCTTTAATCGGACTGTGCAACTTTAAGTTGACTTGAGATTGATCTGACTGAGATGCGTTACGTTGAAAGCATTAACTCCAATCAGAAGTCTCTGTATTTATAATGAACTAGTTTATGACTACGCTACAGGTGCAGGACTATGTATTGCAAAAAGTGAGTACAAGTCCTGATTAAAGCTGCATAGTCCGACGAAGCATCAACATTTCAAACCCAAAGCAAATATCTAGAATTTATTCTACATATCTAACTTATGCCTGGTACATACCTCACGTATACGATCTAAAACTGCCCGTTTCGCACATAGGTTTGAGTTTTAGTCGTTAGGTGTGCGAGCCCCTAGCACACCAGAGCCTTGCGATTTGCAACTTAAAACTCAGTTTTAGGGGTTAAAACTGAAATCGCAAGGGATTCGAAAAACGAATCGGGCAGTTTTAGATCGTATACGGGACGGGTCGGGGTCATGATGCGCAGTCAGTTTTAGTGCGTGAATCGTAAACGGGAGGTGTGTACCAGGCATTAGATACTGTTGGACTTATTAAGCCTTTGTTGCCACACATAAAGAAACGCTGAGGCAATTTAATAGAACCTGTTACTGCTAAAGCCTATGGTGCCAGAGTCTTGGTGTGATTGCCAAAACTACATTTTACATGTTTGCATTTCAAATATCTTAAAACTTAGCCCTTTAAAATAAAAGTTACTTCAAACTAAAGTAATGTAGATATCAATTTAATATATTTATCTCAGAAAAATGACAGTAGCTCAAAACTATAGGAGTATGCAATTTTAAAGATAATACCACAATTTGCTACATTTAAGAAGCGCCAGAGCAGCTGTCAGCATACTGCAGGCAATGTCACCAATGAAAAGACGACGTGGGCAATGAAGTATTATTGAGGGATGGTGGGTGGTAAACGCAGTGTTTTGTTTTGACTGGTGTTTGTAACAACATACTGGGCCGCGTTCAGGGTATGCCTCCGAGTCAACTCCGAGTCAGCTCCACAATGTCTTTTTGGCTTATTTGCGTTCAGGGTATGACTCAGAGTTGCGTCGGAGATGTCTCACTTTTCAGGTAGGAGGCAAAAAGTGCCTCGAAAATGGCCACCAGATTCAATGGTTTCAGCCAATCAGAGCTGTTCTTTTGCAAATGGATGCCTCCTATGGAGGCCGCCATTTTCGAGGCACCAGACAGCTCAAGTCGTTCAGACTAGCGTGGCATCAGGAATTTCTCCGAGGCGCCTCCGAGGCGTACGTTGAATGCGGCCCTGGTGCATGATTAGCGGCCGTGCACTGGGGGCACAGTGTCGACCACCGTTCACAATGGGTAAGTGGTGGGAAGTGAGGGAACGACAGGGTAAGATGGAGTGTGGAGGCGGCGGAAGAGGGGGGAGGGAGGGGAGGGGAGGGCGGAGGGAGGGGAGGGAGGGAGGGGAGGGAGGGAGGGAGGGAGGGAGGGGAGGGGGAGGGGCGGGAGAGGGAGGGAGGGAGGGGAGGGAGGCGGGAGAGGAGGGAGGGAGGCGGGGATGGAAGGATGGAAGGAGGTAGGAGGGAGGAGGGAGCGAAGGAAGGAAGGAAGTAGGGAAGGAGGGAGGGAGGAGAGGGGATAGAGGGAGGTAGAGATGGAGGGAGGGAGGGAGGGTGGGAGGGGAAGGGAGGGAGGGGGGGAGAGGGGGGAGGGAGGGACGGACGGAGGAAGGAGGGAAGGAGGGACGGCGGGGAAAGAAGGAGGAGGGAGGGAGGGAAGGGAGGGAGGGAGGGGGAGAGGAGGAGAGAGGGAGGGAGAGAGGGAGGGAGAGAGGGAGGGAGGAGGGATTGAAGCAGGCAGGGGGGGGGGGGGGGCAGGGAGGCAGCAGCGGGGAGACAAGCAGGGAGGCAAAATCCAACATAGTTCATATTGAAATTTTATGTTACTTTCGGGGGCGTGAATGTTAAAAATCCATAGAATACGGGTAATGAACCTCTAGGCCACAGATTAACAAATTAGCAATGTGGGTCCCTCCCTCCCTCCCTCCCTATGTATATAACTGTAAGGTAAGTACAGTGGACAAGTCAAAATTCAGACGGACAAGTGAAAATCACACCAGACTTGTCCCAGTTGCTGATATACTACCTCCTCCCCCCCCCCCTCACATATGACCCTAATTATATCTTGAACGCAATACACATGTTAACCGAATGTGCTTCACTGCGCAAGGGTAGAGGGAGCTAGGAGCTAACTGTTCTTGACAACCGGACGTTGTGATACCAATCTACCCAGCACTCACTGCGCAGCACTGTGGAACTCGGCGACCACCCGATACACTATTGTTCTTCAACACAACTTGGGACAAGTAAATATCCCAACCTTCATCTTTTTAAATGCTGGCGCTTTCTGACAATCGCTTTTTCTGACAATCGCTTTCTGACAATCGCTTTCTCTGACAATCGCTTTCTGACAATCGCTTTCTCTGACAACTGCTTTCTGACAATCGCTTTCTGACAATCGCTTTCTCTGACAATCGCTTTCTCAGACAATCACTTTCTCGGACAATCGCTTTCTGACAATCACTTTCTCTGACAATCGCTTTCTAATAATCGCTTTCTAACAATCGCAGTGACTTGTTGGCAAGAATATCAAGTTATGATCCACACATCATAGTGCGTGTGTCCACTAAAATATGTCATGTTATGTGAAGTTATGATTCCTACATATATCCACTAAAACACTTGCCCTTTGTGGCAACCTCAGCAAACATGGATTTTCAAGTTATCAATATCATCTCTACACGTATCCACTAAAACATTTGTGTGTTGTGACAATCACAGCAAACGGGTGGAAGGATTATCAAGTTATCGTTCCTACATGTATCCACTAATACGCTCCTGCTTTGTGATAGTTGCACTAACTTGTTGTCATGTTTGCCTTGGCAAGTGCAGGCGCTTGGCGCCACACAACACCCAACTACCACCCACCTCCCCCGCCTCCCACCCTCCTACCACCCCGCCTTCCCCCTTCCAATCACCCACCTCCCCCGCCTCCCACCACCCACCTCCCACCCTCTTACCACCCACCCCCGTCCCCCACCCTCCTACCACCCACCTCTCCCTCCTACCACCTACTATGTACATCTACTCGGGTGCCATGTAGGCTTGCGGGAGTGTGCACTCTACAGATGTCAGTTATATGAATGTACATCACCCACCACACATCCCTCCCGAACCATGATCCTAATGCTAACGCCTACCAAGATCCTGCCTCTGCAACCAAACCAAACAGTGCCCCCCACCCCCCACACACTCCCCCAGCCTTCCCCTCGACCACTCACACCCCCCCCCCGCCCTCCTACCACTTCCCTCCGTCTCCAGTCCTCTCCCCTCCCACTCCCGCCCTCTCCCCCTTCCAACCCCGAAACAATTCCACAAACTGAGCCAGGCTGTAACTAACTTGTTCAGCACACCAATAAAGACAGCTAACCCTGACCCCTCCTTGGCCATGAGCCATGTCCGACAGGCACTAATCTCCGGAGGGTAGTTCTCTGACTGCTTTTTAAACAAGTCCATGGAAAGTGTGTGACACCACCTTTACATAAGAGAATCCACGTTTACATTAAGGCGCGGGATGTAGTTCAGGTGGTAGAGTGTCCACCTGTGAAGGTGTGGGTCATCCTATCGCTCCTGCTCAGTGGACACATTTGCAGTTTGGGATATTTTCCGTTCCAACCAGTGGTCCGCAACTGGTTCATCAAAGGATGTGGTATGTGCTGTCCTGTCTGTGGGAGAGTGCATATAAAAGACCCCTTGCTGCTTATCGGAAGGAGTAGCCTATGTGGCGGCAGCAGGTTTCCTCCAAAAGAAATATGTCAGAATGACCATATGTTCAACATCCAATAGACGATGATAAAAATCAATGTGCCTAAGAGGTGCCATTAAATAAAACTAACTTTCCTTTTTTTCCTTTACATTTAAAAAGCTCCTGGTGTATGATAATTAGAGGGTAGTAATGCACATCGCGGTAGCCGCGTATGGGGGTGAAAGCCTGGTCTTGCTTTGCAACAGACAATTCTACAACTTGTCAATTATCGAAGATCTCGCAGTATTATCCATTTAGATCGATAATCACAGAGCTGCTAACTGTTGCTTCAATCAAATAAACGCAACACCACAAAGTATTAACACGCGTATTATCTGTTGAGCATGATCCCCAACAATTTTCTCCAGCAGTAATAACAGGTTGGTTGATGGAGTGTTATGTCCTGGCAATATCTAAGGTCATATCAGGACGAGTACCTACTTGTGACAGTGCATACTCATGGCAACTTAATAGTGCTGCCACACCGGGAAATAAGGCTTCTGGCGCATGGGCTGATATCCCACTCAGTCGTATTATCCTGGCACTGAGCTAACTAGCCATTGCCCTACCCTATTAATGCCGAGCGCCAGGCTAGGAAGCGACAAGTATCAATTTCATAAGTCATTGGTTTGACTCGACCGGGAACCAAACTCAAGATCTCCTGCATGCAAGGCCTGCCCAAATTATTAACCCTAGCATTGCGCATGTTATAGGTAACATGACTAATTTACGGGTGGAGAATTCCACAATGAACCGATAGGTGGCGCCACTCCAGTAACGCTAGGGGCATCCGACCCGACCCCACCAGCTGACCTTTCCCGCCTTATTATCACGTGCCCTCCCCCCGCCAGCCCGCTACCACAACCCTCCTACCCGAGCCACCGATCACACCGATTCACTTTCTGCTGCACTCCTTCAAAATACAGACACAGTCTACCTGTTACCTGTGTCTACGGTTTCCTACGGACTACCTATACGGATCACTAGACGGATCACTATACGGCTCACTGTAAGGCTGCTGGCTAAACCTGAATCTCATCTAGACGGCCGATCTACAAACTGTGAGCTAAAACTAACTTCTGTCGATACTGTTCAAATCAGCTGTAATCGGTTCGTCGTAACGGCCTGTCTTAACGGTCATGGCTACACTGTTGACCCAAAGTCTAGCCTAATAATATCAATAACGTACTGTCGACACGGTAATCGGCCTGTCGATACGGCAATCGGAGATTCTTAGCGGTTATATGTTCGATTGTGTTGATTCAAACAACTTTTGGCGGGAAATCCGCAACGGCTGCTCCTACTATTAGGGATGATAGAACCGTGCCCAGGATCGACGTGGACGCCATAGCACAGGAGCTAAAGCGAACCAACCAGACCAATTATTTATTTTACACTATTTTATGCCTTGAAATTATAAACATTTACTTATTTATAAATGAATGAACTCACTTATAATTTGGGATGATAGAACCGGGCGCAGGATCGACAACCGGGCCCAGGATCGACGTGGACGCCATAGCACAGTAGCTAAAGCGAACCAACCAACCAACCATTGTTGACATAACCTTCCTTGATATGACATTCTGGTTAAAACATCTAGCACATACTACCAGTAATACCCACAAATTGACAATTTGCTTAGGGTTAATTGCCTCCTTACCCTATTAGTAGGGGCGACAGAACCGGGCCCAGGATCGACGTGGACGCCATAGCACAGTAGCTAAAGCGAACCATCCAACCAATTATTTATTTTACACTATTTTTATGTTTTGAAATTATGAACATTACAGTTATTAACTCCCAACCTATCATTAGGGTCGATAGAACCGGGCCCAGGATCGACAGGGACGCCATAGCACAGTAGCTAAAGCTAAAGGAGTTGGAAAATCGACATTCACCAACTCATTGTGTTATTCATCAGTTCTTCGGCGAGGTTATTCGACGAGACAGATTCGGCCATTTACAGCCTTATTTTATACATTATTTATACTATTAGTTCTGCTGCACTTCTGTTATACTATTGACTTTCTACTATTTATTTTATTACATTAAAATTTACAACGTTCCTACTCCGAGATCAACACTATGCTATGGCATTTGTATTATAGGAATTGACATTTATCAGCTCATTAAAGGTCATCGCTTTACCCTAGACTCATTCTAAGCCACAAATCACTAACTTCATCACTATTTTACCACTGACTTTATGGTTACTTTTATCACATTTATCCGGACATTTGCACTTTACGCTACTCATTTAACCACACCCTTACATCAACAACGACAACGCTGTTTATTTTTATCTCTTACTACCTCTTCTACGGAGACTAGTCGGCACCCAACTTTTATAACACACCCACACGACTAGATATTTGGAATTCAGCGACGGGTCACTGCTCCAACAGACACATTCTGGTACTGCCCAAATATGCCGAACACAAGAAAAAATTCCAGGAAGGCAAAAAGAAATGACACACCAAAGCCCCGGGGGCGAACTAGGAAGGCCCAGATGGAGCCGGACCTCCATGGAGACAACATGGAAGCATCCCCGGTGTCCCCAGCCAGCAGGAACTCAATCTCGGCAATGCAAGAGGCATCATCATCGGAGCAGGCATCGGCCACGAACGCAATAATACAGGCGGTAAACGCAGCCGTTAGCCGCGCAATGGAGACACAGATGGCCACCATCAGGTCCGAGATAGCGGACAAGATGGACGCATGCAAACACAAGTCCCGCTCAACAAGGAAAGCGAAAGAGCAGGAGGAAAGCACATCATCGGGGGAACCTGATAGTGACAGCGACAGTGCGCTTCAGACTCAACACGTCACCTACAGGTCAGCCCGACAACGGGCGCGAGCGACAGAAGGCGTCGCCATACCGAAGATGGCCCCTGCCAAAACTTATAAAAAACAAAAAAGTAAAGCAACCTTTGGGGACACGCCAGACAGTGATAACCAATACCGGGACTGCTATAACTCGGCCCCAATCAGGGGAGGAGGCCAGACGGGTCCCAGAGGACGACATAACCGGGATCGAATCAATGATAACGACGACCCGGGCTCCCCGCACGACGCCGGTTTGGCAGACGAGGAGCCTGTCAAGTGCAGCCAAGTCAAACGCGAGGCAACCAGCCCATGCAGAGCAAGCGCATGCAAACTCCGGGGCAGGTACAACGTCCCGCAGGCCCCTACGGGCAACGGCAAGCCACCGGTACAACAGGCCGTTCACGCATTTGACAAGCCAAGAAACAGAAGCAGTCAGGCACTCAAACCTGAAAGAAATCCCGGCATCCCCGATGTCATGCATTCCTCAAGAAACCACCACAGCTTCCAGGAAGTTAAGACAAGCGGCGCCACCGGCGCAACGTATACCTGGCCGCCAGCAGAACACGCCGTTGGGACCAAGCCACCGACCGTGACCATACAAAAGGTCAGCATCAATGATGACACCATAGGAATCAAGGATGGCAAAAAAAAAAAAAAAAAAAAAAAAAAAAAAAAAAAAAAAAAAAAAAAAAAAAAAAAAAAAACAAGGATGGCGGCGTACACGGCGGCAACCGTGAGACTTATGGCACGGCCGTAGGAAGCAGAGGCGATGAGGAAGCGGCCTGGGACGATCCAACTATCCACGACACAGGCGCGGATGTTGCAAGGCTAAACTCACGCCCGCCCATGACACCCATGGACTATAGGCCCATTCTGAGCGACATATGGCCACACCCACAAATAGACCTATGGGGAAAACACCAGGGCTATCTGAACATTTACCAGCAAGTAAGGGCTACAGCATTACCAAACCACATGAAGGCTCGGATACCCATCCTCTCAGGCCTCGTCATCAAGGTTTGGAGGGAGCTGCTAATAGGCTATCACGATAGCCAGCTGGTGGACTTCTTAGAATATGGATGGCCCGCTGACTATGCAGCCACAGAGCCCCCTGTCACCTGCATCGCCAACCACACTGACGACCCCGATCAGATCGAGGACATAAGGCGGTACATAACAACAGAAAGGGACCACGGTGCATTGTTAGGCCCCTTTAAAGAACCTCCCTTCTACCCATGGTCTCAGACAAGCCCCTTGATGACGCGCCCTAAGAAGAATTCCACCAGTAGGCGCGTCATCATGGACCTCAGCTGGCCGCGCGGCGCCAGTGTCAACGATGGCATCGCCAGGGGCTACTATCAGGGTAACTTAAGCACATATAGCCTCCCGAATGTAATGGACGCGGCGGACGAGGTAGCACGCCTAGGCACAGGCTGCTATCTGTGGTGCGCGGACCTTGAACGTGCCTATCGCCAACTCCGCACCTGCCCCCTCTCAACACCACTACTCGGTATGACTCTAGATGGCGCCTACTACACAGACATTGCACCCCCGTTCGGATGTCGCACCTCATCGATAGCCTGTGCTAGGACAACGAACGCGGTAGTCTACCTCCTCAGAAAAAAGGGCCACCACGTGCACTGCTACTTAGATGACTTTGTCGGGGTGGCCCCCTCCTGGAGGGAGGCGGAGGCAGCTTACAGGGACTTGACTCACCTCACGGACCAGCTTGGCCTCACACTCTCCCCCAACAAATGTCACCCACCAGCAAAATCAGTGGTCTGGCTTGGCTTCAAAATATCAGCGGAAGACATGGAAGTCACAATCCCTCGTGAAAAGCTTGACGACACGCTCACGGAATGCAAGAAATGGACACGCAAGAATACCACTTCCAAAAAGGACATACAACGATTGGCCGGTAAACTACACCACATCGCGATATGCGTTGCGCCGGCGAGACAATTCATGTCCCGAATATTTCAAGCATTGCGACAAACCCCCGCCGCTGGAAGGCACCCAGTGAATGATGGTCTAAAAGACGACGTGAGATGGTTCTTGGACTTCGCAGCACAAACAAATGGTCTGGTCCTCCTAAAGAAAGATCCCAGGACACAATGGACGATAGAATGCGACTCCTCCCTCATAGCGGGTGGCGCGTTCTCCCAGTCGCATTTCTACGGGAAAGCATACCCGGACAGTATCACTTCCAAATACAGCAATATTGCACACCTAGAGGCAATAAACTTGGTCGCCGCCATCAGGGCCCTGGCCCCCCCACACCCGGACGAATACCTCATCATCGTAAACACCGATAACGCTGCTAGCCAACAGGTACTCGAGTCAGGGGCGGGCAGGGACCCCGTACTAACAGCATGCGCCAGGGAGATATGGCTCTTTGCGGCAACAAATGGATGTGAAATTGAAATAAGGCATAAGCCCGGAAAGGACCTTGTTCTGGCGGATGCCCTGAGCAGGAGGGCTTTTGACTTAGACGCTCGCATCCGGGCAGGTCGCCTCGCTAGAGAGATGAGCATTACTGAAATTGAAGTCCGGTTTGAGAACATTTTTACGCACGGCCTATAACTTAGCCTGCAAATTTCGTACTAATTGCTCCCTCTATTCACAGGCTACACCGAACAAACGCACGACGGAATCCTGGAAGTATACTTTGCGGGTCTGGCGAGTGGGACCTGGAGGAACAAGGCCGTCCAAGCGAAGAAATATCTCACCTTTGCAGCTCAGCATCGTTTCGACCCACTCGCCCCCACACAGTATGATGTGATGGCGTATATACTGCATTTAAAGGAGTCCCTCGCGTCCCCGGGGGCCGCCATGAACTATCTCAGTGGCGCCAAGACATGGGTTCTCATGTTCGGAGGGTCCCCGACCCCCTTCGACACTTACCAGACTGCGTTGATGAAAAGGGGGTTGGCACGGCTAGCAAGCCACACTCCGAGACCCGCACCTCCGCTCACTCCGCAACACATCGCGGCGCTGACAGGTTACCTGACGGCAGCGGGGCCAACGGCCCGAGTACTCGTGGCGGCCCTCCTCATCGGCTACGCGACCCTGCTCCGCCAGGGTAACCTCCTTGCAAGTGGCTCCTCGCGTGACCCGGGCCACTACCTCAGACGGGCAGACATTTCTAGATCACGGGAAGGGCTCACGGTACTGGTCCGCACCACCAAGACCAGGTGGAGACCCGATCAAGCATACCGCATCACCGTCCCAAGTGTACCAGGGTCCCACTGCTGCCCCGTGGCGGCTTGGGATCGCTATGTCGAGTTCCAACACCCGCGCCCTTCTGATCCGGCGTTCCTGCTAGTTCCCGACCTCCCTCTCCGGCCACAAGTAATGCTGGCTGCCCTCCGCATGGCTCTCGCTGCCATCGGCGTGAGGTCGCCCTCTGACTATACCCTTCACAGCCTCAGGAGGGGAGGGGCACAGGCCTGTGCAGCGGCAGGCACCTCACTTGCCGAGATTATGCAGCTCGGGTCATGGAGATCCGCGGCGGTACATCACTACGTCCCGAAGAACAGCATCGTGAGCGGCAACCCTCGCCCCACGTAATTGGTTGAGGCTCGGGGGCCGCCCATTTATGGACTGCAGATATTGATACCAGAGCTGTCTGACCTGTCTTGTTCCAACACTACTCATTCTTCCCTGATTAAAGACTTTTAACCACTATTACTCCATGACTCCGCCTCGTTAAATTGCACATGTTATAGGTAACATGACTAATTTACGGGTGGAGAAATCCACAATGAACCGATAGGTGGCGCCACTCCAGTAACGCTAGGGGCATCCGACCCGACCCCACCAGCTGACCTTTCCCGCCTTATTATCACGTGACCTCCCCCCGCCAGCCCGCTACCACAACCCTCCTACCCGAGCTACCGATCACACCGATTCACTTTCTCCCACCCACCCACACCTTTTACTGGGTTATTATGCTAGGGTCGGGTTGAGGCTCGGGGGCCGCCCATTTATGGACTGCAGATAGATAATTGATACCAAGAGCTCGTTGACCTGTCTTGTTCCAACACTACTCATTCTTCCCTGATTAAAGACTTTTAACCACTATTACTCCATGACTCCGCCTCGTTAAATTAACAATATCACTGAGGAATGACAGAACGGAGAAGTGTAGGTAACAAAGAGTATCCGGGCATAGCCTTAAGAAGGACTATAATGGTAGGGTGGGTGAGTGGAAAGTTTGTATGCCAAAAGCTAGCTACAAAGTGATGGTGAGTCAGCCAGTTGCAGGTTATAGTGGGGAAGTGTGAAGGCCCACTGGCCAATTGGGTCGGTGGAGAGATAAGCTATCCTGTCACCGTCTTTTGAGTGGGTATGCATGGTCGGACGTGTTGTTTCACAGTGATGTGGGCGGGTATGTGTGCTCTCAGGTTTTGTTTTCCAGTGATTTGAGTGGGTATATATGGTCTCAAATGTTTCTACAGTGTTCTGGGTATGTGTGTATAGACTACATCACGGTTCCAGCGGTGCGGTGCATTGTGGGATGGGTCAGAGCAAAACAACTCCCCCCCCCCCCCAAAGCACATGGCACATGCTAATACACTGGGTGCAGCTATGAAATGTGCTAGTTTCAGTGCATCTCAGCTGTTGTTTGAAACATAGAATACTAACTAAAAATATATATATAATAAATTAAGATATTAA
The DNA here is from genome assembly GCA_030323885.1 of Branchipolynoe longqiensis. Lineage (NCBI taxonomy): Eukaryota > Metazoa > Annelida > Polychaeta > Phyllodocida > Polynoidae > Branchipolynoe > Branchipolynoe longqiensis. Next base: position 52,353,562 of record CM059187.1, read on the forward strand.
TCTGTTATCCAGCATTGCATTTACATCAATATAATCAGCACATCTTATGCCATGTGGCATTTAGATTTAGAAAGATCTAGGCACTCAGACTAGTGTTAGAGCCACAGCCAGAGTACTCAATGCATTGTCAATGGCAGTGAGTAATCTCCATACAGAAAAAGTAAAATATTGATAAAACCACACCACCTAGGTACAAACCACTTGGAACACATATAGAAAACAGGTTTAACAAAAAGATTATATTAAATTGATAAGGTTAGGGTTTGAGATTTCTCTTAATTTTGAATAAAACTGACGTTTTTAAATGCGCGTATATCAAACTCAATGGCCGTATGCCTTTGCTTTGCTCCCAAGGCCGTTTTCAGCGCAAGCGCAGTCGGAACCGTGATGTAGTCTATTCTCTCACTTCTCTCCCATATTGTTTTCACAGTGTTCTGGTTGGGTATGTGTGTTCTGGTTGGGTATGTGTGTTCTCACATGTTGTATTCACAGTGTACTGGGTGGGTATGTGTGCTCTCATGTATTCTTTTCAGTGTTCCGGGTGGGTATATGCTCTCACATGTTGTTTTCACAAAACACGCTGAAGACGAGACCAAGGCACAGCAGGTAGGGGAAAAGGGTGCACTGACGTTCCTACCGAACGGCCCGCAATGCAAACATTGCGAACAATAAAAACCCAGGTGCTGACTGTTGCGAAAACAGCACCAACTTATTGAACTACCCGAGAGAATTCTTAGCACGATTGCCAAGTATTCAAAATATTAAATGCCAGTGATGACTTATTGAACTTCCATATACAATATGTCGTTCGAAATAAGAGCTTGTCCGCATGTCTGGAACAAGTTAAAATTGAGACGGACAAGTGAAAAATCACACCAGACTTGTCCGGTGGATGAGTGAACAATTTTACTTATTTCGATCACTGTGGGGTGATCTTAATGATTCTTATCTTATTATTCGTTTTTATTGTTGATGCATAAACAAACAAACCTATTTAATACAATTTTTACTCAAGTTAAATAACAGAAAGGTTCTTCCCACCAGGCTATGGTTGACATAGTCTGAGACAAGGCTCCATGTTTGTTTATCTGGGGTTTTCCGTCCTAGCAATATCTAAGGTCACATCTGGACGAGACAATGTTACATAGTCATCTAACAAACCTTCACAGCCATTGATATGCCTGAAAACAGAGACTTGGGGACAGGCGGATGCGTGATGGTGGGTGGTGTAAGGGAACAAGGGCAGAAGGGAAGAGAGAATGGGAGAAGGGGTGTGGGGGTGTGGGGGTATGGGGTAGGTATGGGGGGGTACTTGGGAAATTAATGTCTCACTCACCCTGCACAACAATGAGACACAACGAGTATAAACGGCCCGGGCTAACACGTACAGAGTGCACAATACACTACATTCCACCAACACTACTCAGTCCCAAGACTGTAAAAAAAAACATGAGAACACTGTAAATAACACATAAGAGCATACATACCCACCCAGAGCACTGTAAAAGGAACATGTGAGAGCACACATACCCACCCAGAACACTGTGAAACAACATGTGAGAGAATATACACACACCCGTAACACTGTGAAAACAACATGTGAAAGAATTAGTACACACCCACAACACTGTGAAAACAACATGTGAGAGCATATACCCACCCAGAACACTGAAAAGAACATGTGAGAGCACACATACCCACCCAGAACACTGTGAAAACAACATGTGAGAGCATACATACCCACCCAGAACACTGTGAAAACAACATGTGAGAGCACACATACCCACTCAAAACACGGTGAAAACAAAACATGAGCACACATACCCACCTAGAACACTGTGACAACAACATGTGAGAGCACACATAACCCACCCAGAACACTGTGAAAACAAAACGTGAGAGCACACATACCCACCAAGAACACTGTGAAAACATGAGAGCATACATACCCAACCAGAACACTGTCGGGTGAGAGGGGGGCATCATGCGAGCATACAAACCCACCCAGAACACACAAAAAAAAACACGAGAGTTACACAGACCCACCCAGAACACTAAGTGTGTGTGTGTGGGGGGGGGGGGGGGGGCAGCATGAGAGCATACATACCCAACACCCTGATGACTTCATACAACTTCGGCCATCTAGGTCAGGTGCTAACACTACCCATAATGTGGTGTTGAATAAGCATGTGTGTTTTAGGTAAGTAAGCACAGCGCTTGCGTCAATAAGCATGTGGCTTCTACCTGGTCTGAGATGGGATGGCCGCATGAGTTGGATGTCCGTCTCTTGTTATTGGGAGCTCGTCTTGTCGAGTCAAACTGATGACTTAAAAATTGATACTTCTCGCTTCCTAGCCAGGCGCTCGCCATAATTAGGATAGAGCAAGAACTGGTTGGCTCAGTGTCAGGATAATGTGACTGAGTGGGTCATGCTGCTGGTGGCCTGGTCTTCCCCAGTGGGTCAGCACTATAAAGTTGCCATGAGCGCTCACTGTCACAAGTCGCTACCCATCCTGATATGATCTTAGATGTTGCCAGGACGTAAAACTCCAACAACCAACTGATCTCTTTGGCCCAAGTGGGCCGCGTGTGACAAAGAACTGTAAATGTAAGCGGATTGTGCTGGGAGAGGGACTGTAACGAAACGCCGGGGTCCTGCTCGGCGCCACGTCCGTCCACCTAGGGTTTGTTTACTCAAGGCCTTAGTGCACACTGATAACCCACACTCGCTGCTGATACTCAACTCTTTTCTCTAAGCATTGTCACCAATGACCTCGACAGGCTTAAAGTTCCATAAACCGATGAAAGCAAAAACTAAATTTTAAATCACAGCGCTTGCCTCGGTTTGATTCTACTACATATTTAACTCTAGATACTGATGCACTTATTAATCATGTAATAATTTATAGACCAGATATTAAGTTAACTTAATAGAAGCTATCACTCACTGCTATAAACATATGATTGGTGAATATGGCCTTTGTAAAACCACCAGTTAAGTTTCGGTTGTCACTGTGTAACCCTAACAAAATAAATAATAGTATTTTATAATCAATCAATCAATAGTTCCGTCCCCTAGTCGAGGGTTGGATGCAATGGTTCTCTACTTGTCCCGATGGTGTGCCGATGGTGTGAATAATTCAAGCCTGTCCACTGTGAAATATTTGGCTCTCCCTCTGCTGCCATTCACCTTCCCTTCCAACAATGTACGGTATATTGAACTCTGACGAATGATGTGGCCAAAATAAATAAGTTTCTTTGTCTGTATAGTGGCAAACAAGCTTTTAATAATTTAACAAAAATAAAAATAACAATAAAAGTTATATATATTATATATAAGTATATATATAATTAAATGTATAGGGTCACACTACTGTAGAAACAGAGGGCTATGTGGAAACGTGTGTGGATCCTGCTGATAGTGAGACATTTGATGGTTGGGTTGGCACTTTAAATGGACATAGCTTTATGGTGGCAGGAGCCCTCGTATTATGTATGGGGAATGGAGCATAAATTAATCCACTGCTGGTTGTGTTGAACAAATTGTGTTGGTCTATACACCATATCCACATGCATGCGCTGTGGCACTGGTCCCACAACCGTAGTGTTCGTCGTCGCCATCAGATGTTGCATGCGTTGTGAATGTTGTGTATTAATAGTGACTGACTAGTTTGGTACCCTCCTAAAATTTTCAAAAGGGTTCAAAGATGAAATTATATTTTTCTTTGAAGGTCCAACGACCCAAAAGCAATATACTTTTGGAATTGTCAAAATATCCTAAAATTTGACTTACATACGTGCATTTGAAAGTTAGTAATTTCCATAGCTTTTGTATGCGCTGTCGCAACGATCCCACAACCGTAGTGTTCGTCGTCGAGGTCAGATGTTGCATGCCTTGTGAATATTGTGTATTACTTTACTGTTCTCGGTGACAGTTATTTCTGATTAATCTATTGAACGACTGGAATAAAGAAAGAAAGAAAGAAAGAAACCAATATAGATCAAGACAGAGAGAAGACAGAAGAGAGGAGAGAGAGGAGAGAGAGAAGAGAGGGAAGAGAGAGGGAGAGAGAAGAGAGAGATTAGAGAGAGAGAAGAGAGAGAGAGGAGAGAGAGAAGAGAGAGAGAAAAGCGATACGACAAAGAGAGAATAGAGAGCTGGGATAGAAAAGAGGGAGGAGGGATAGGAGAGTGAGAGGAGAGAGCGGGAGGTGGGAGAGAGGTGCAGCAAGAGAGGAGGCACAGGGAAAGCTGTACATACTTTTGGACTTAATTAATCAGTTGTAGTCACCAGTGCTCGCCGAGAGCATTAATGAAGTACGTCAAGCTTATTTTGGTAATGGGACATGCCTAGTGCGAAATGTAATGTGATCGGATAGTACATACAGTTTCCACCAGGTGGCGGCATTGAGTAACTCCTCCGCTATGGCAAACACAGGTTGGGTGAGCAACTCACAGAACAGATCGTCAAAGATCCGGCCAAAAGGAAAAACTACACACAAAAACACCTTGCCTTATAGACTACATCACGGTTCCAGCGGCGCGGTGCATTGTGGGATGCGTCAGAGCAAAACAAACCCGCGAGAAGCACATGGCCCTGGGTGCAGCTATGAAATGAGCTAGTTTCAGCTCATGTTTGAAACATAGAATACCAACTAAAATAAATATATATAATAAATTAAGATATTAATCTTTTATCCAGCATTGCATTTACATCAATATAATTAGCACATCTTATGCCATGTGCATTTAGATTTAGACAAATCTAGGCACTCAGACTAGTGTTAGAGCCATAGCCAGAGTCAGTTTTATTTATTTTATTCATGTTTTTATTTATATTCTATGGTTAATGACATATGTAGAAATAGAAAATGAGTAGGGTTAATCAGATATTAGTTATATATTTCTTTGAAACAAGTTTTTGTTGACACATTTGACATTTTAATATTTAGAAGAAGAATTACTTCTGGCTAATCAATGGTGATGTAAACATCAGCCTGTAAAGTGAATGAAATTATTTTTTTCTTAGCTCAAAATGCTTATTTATGGAGAGTTGTGTCTTAAATATATTCATTATATTATTATATTGCATCCTTCCGTCCATGTTTGTGCCAAATTGTTATGTATTTCTATTTATTTTGAATAAAATGGCAGCTTTGCCCTATGCGTATCGGCAAACTCAATGGCTGTATGCCTTTGCTTTGCTCCCAACGCCGTTTTCAGCGCATGCGCAGTCGGAACTGTGATGTAGTCTATCACTTAATTATGGAGAGTTGTGTCTTAAACATATTCATTATATTATTATATTGCATCCTTCCATCCGTGTTTGTGCCAAATTGTTATGTATTTCTATTTTATTTTGAATAAAATGCCAGTTTTGACCTACGCGTATCGGCAAACTCAATGGCCGTACGCCTTTGCTTTGCTCCCAACGGCGTTTTCAGCGCATGCGCAGTCGGAGCCGTGATGTAGTCTATTCTCAGAACTCCGAGTGATGCTCAGAACGAAGACTTCAATCATTGATAAACTGCTGGCAGATTTGATTCGCCTGTGTAATGTGTAACTAATGATTCGCCACCCAAAACTATATCCCAATATGGCCCAACCAATCAGGGATGAAAGTGGCCACCAGCAAAAAAAAACCCGGAAATTAATTTGAGATTATTATACCAACGGCGAATTTCCGCAAAAACGCGGATCTTCTCACATAGACTTAGCACTGACAGGGAATCGTGGGAAAAATGCCGAAAGTCAGGTTTCAACTAGGCTTGTTGCGACTGTGTAACAATTTGTTGTTTGGGCTTCATGTTCTAACTATATTTAAAGCTGCATAGTACGTTGAAATATTAAATTTTCAAAACCAAACCAATTATCTAGATTTGATTTTACATATCTAACTTAGATACTGATGCACTTATTAAGTATTTGTTTCTGTGTAGAATGCTATACGGAGTCAATTTAACAGAACCTGTTACTGCAGAAGTCTATGGTGTCAGAGTTTTGGCAAGCTTGCCAAAACTAATTTTCCATATTTCTCAAAAGTTTACCATTTAAAATAAAAATAACTTTGAAATATTGTAAAGTAGATATTAGTGATCGATCTCAGAAAAAATACAGAAATTCAAAACCATCAGACTATGCAACTTTAAGGTCATATAAGAATGGGATTCAGACCACCCAACTGTTGTCATATACATCCCAATTTTTGGAATTTTGTTTCATGTTAATCGGTAAAAAATAAGAAATCGCGGAAATCCGCGAAACTGAGAAGATCTTTCATCCCTGGACCATTTTGCACATGGATCCACATAACCACAAAGCAAACGCAGATATTGTGGTGCGGTGAGTTTTGTGTGAAGCACAGAAATGGGCTTCACTTACCTCATCCTAACCGAAATCAGCGAATTAACACAGCCGTTCTTGTTTTATAAAACAAAATACCAGACGGGGTGCCGCAATCGGGAGCGCACTGTCTTCCCGTGCGGGATATCGGGAGTTCGATTCCCGGTCGAGTCAAACCAATGACTTATAAAATTGAAACTTCTTGCCACTTAGCCAGGCGCTATAAATAGGATATGACACAGTATCGGGATAATGTGACTGTGTGGGATATCGGGTCATGGTGCCAGTGGTCTGGCCTCCCCGTGGGGCAACACTATAAAAGTCACCATGACTGCACACTCTCACAAGTCGGTACCCATCCTGATATGACCTTAGATGTTGCCAGTACATAAAACTCCAACAAACAAACATAAAACAAAAGTCAAGAGTAATAAAAACATTGTCGTAGCCTAAAAGCAAGGACATGGTATCAGCACTTCTCGTCCGCTACTACAAGAATAGATCATGGTTCAACATTACAGATACTGTTAGGGTCGGGGGAAAAACACAAACAAGAGTGCTTTGTTCAGTATGGGCGTAATCGATTAACACGACCCGGGCGACTCATGTCACCCGAGATGCTAGAATTTCAAATCGAACACCGCGAGTGGAGTTGACAAAAACACGTGCCGTGTGCAAAACGACCCGACCCCAGTCACCCGCCTCTTGGCTGGGGTTTGCTAGGAGCGATGACATTACATCTGTGCTGGTACCTGTAGGATAACAGCTACCAGTACAGGTGTTTCAATGCTTTAAAAAAAAATCCTAGATTGTCAGCTTCTATAATCATACAAAACTTTATTATCCTATTTTGCTGTACTTATATCGGTTCTTGAAAAAAAATAAAAGTTTTATATTAAGCCACCATTTTGTCCACCCCGAGCGTATTCTTTTATTCAACCCGAGTCTGTAGGATGTGCGCATGCACCAAAAAGTGGTTCGAGTGACCCAAGTTGATTAATCGATTACCCCCATTGGCCGTAATCGATTAACACGACCCGGGCGACTCGGGTCACCCGAGTAGTCAGAATTTCAAATAGAACACTGCGAGTGGAGTCGACAAATACACGTGCCGTGTGCAAAACAACCCGACCCCAGTAACCCACCTCTTGGCTGGGGTTTGCAAGGAGCGATGACGTCACATTTGCGCTGGTACCGTCCTGCATGGTAACAGCCACCGGTACCAGTCATACATATTTTTTTTTGGTAATAACATAGATTAATTAAATGGAAATATCACTAAACTATGCCATCATAAAAATAGTTAAATCATATTTTGCTGTAATTATATCGGCTACTAAAAAAACTAATAAAACGGCGACCATTTTTGTCACCCGAGCACGGAGAAGCTTATTCGATTATTCGACTGCAGGATGTGCGCATGCGCCAAAAAGTGGCTCGGGTGATAAGAGTCGATTAATCGATTACGCCCTATGTGTATTCCTAGTCCCGCTGGTCCCTCGGGGAAGATTGGGGCTGTGACTTAGCATGTCGGGTTGGTCGTAATGCGAAGCATTACGTTTGATGCGAGGAAAGGAAGAGTCCCTCCTCTCCCGCCCTGTCGCGCAGCATTCGCGCCTCGCGCGACACCCGCTGCTCACCCTCGCCCTCCCCCGGCCCTGAGCGTTCACGCCTTCCCTGCCACTGCTCACCTTCTCCCTTATAAGGCCGCCCGCCCGCCTCCTTCAGCCATTCGCCTCCAGTCTCCTCCACGCCGCCCTTCTTCTACTTTGGCACTCCAGCCCGGATCTACTCCACCTCGGACCGCTACTCCTCGGCCGACCTACACCATGCCCGGGCGCGGAAAAGGAAAGAGCCGGAAGGGCTCCAAGACGTCCGGCATGGCCACGCCCGGACCCTCCTCGGGCTCCCCGGGAGGCTCCGTCCCCTCTACGGCCCCGGCGTCGCCCGCAGCACCCTCGGACGGCTCCACCAGCCAGACGGCCCTCCTCATCGAGGCCATCACCCGTCTCACCAGCCGTATGGACACCCTCGAGACGGGGCAAGCCCGAGGGGCCCCGGGGAGCCCCCCGCCCACGCCGAGGCGGGAGCCCGCCTACAGCCTGCCGCACGTCCCGGCGCCTCGGGCACCCGCCGCAGCCGGGAGCCGGCCGCCGCCTCCACCTCAAGCGACTCAGCCAGGAGGCCTACACCCGCAGTACGAGGGGTACACCCGTGCCCACGCCAGCTCGGCGCCGCCGCCCACATACCGCCAGGACCCCGTGGATCATACCCCAGCATCCGCGGCCGACGCGGTGCGCGAGATATTGGCATCCGCCGAGGCGCAGCATACCGTGCGCCGCAGAGGTATTCCCCTTGATTACGTGTTTCCCTGTGACCTCGTGGAGAGGGGGACGGGGCGCAAGGCGGTGAAGCTCGGAGAGGCCACTAAGGACGAGTACAACCTCGCCCTCCTCTCCATGGTTAACCACCCCTCCTTCCCGGACCACTCCCTCCAGGGCCTACACCACCACCACCTCACCGTCATGAGAGATATCCTCATCCACCCCTGGCCGACCGTCCGCCGGTACTCGGAAACAATTTTTTCCTGGATCGCGGATGGGAGGCTCCCCCAGGGGTGGCACGACCCTGTGGCCCTCAACATGCTCAGGGTCGACTCCCTCACCACCCCCGCCCAGCAGCCCTCCGCAGCCGCCCCCGCTCGCCCAACAGACCCAGCCAGAGCCCGCCATCAGCCCCGCTCCCAGCCCGAGGCCTGGATCACCTACAGCAGGGACGTCCACGGGGCCCCCTGCACCGCTTGGAACCGGGACCCTGCATCCTGCACCCAAGCCGGCCCGGGGGAGGCCCACGGCCAAGGGGGGACCAGGCAGCGGCACACTTGCGCTTACTGCGCCAATGTGCGCAAAATGCTAACTGCCCACAGTGAGGATGTATGCAACTCCAAGCGCAACCGTGAGCGCGCGATGCCCGCCACCTCGGCGGATTTTTAGTCCGCCGGTGCCCCCCGGCCGGCCCGGAGGCCCTTAACCGGCCCACTACTGCTCAGTCCAGCCCCGCCGACATCCACTACCCAACCAGCCCCCACGTCACCACCCCCGGCCTCGGACCGCCGCTCCTCCTCGGACCGATCCCTCCGGCCAAACACAGCACCGCCCCGAGCACCACCAGTGTCCCCGAGGCCCAGCCCGCCAACCTCACCGGAGCCGCTCCTGCCAGCACTGCCTCCACCACCCGGGATCCCCTTCCCGCCCACGAGGCCCTCGCCGCCTCCCTACACCGGCTGTCTACCAGCATCGTCGACCCAGACCTCCTCCTCACCCTAGGCGACACCGCCTTCCTCAGCCCCCCCGACCCCGACCCCGACCCCCCTCCCCCCCAGATCCCAGCCCTCCTCCCCCCACCCAGCAGGACTTCGCTAAGCCCCTCGCCCGCCCCCACCGCACCTCCTCGCCCGACCGCCACCCTCCCCCCGCCCCCGCCACGACCCTCGACGAACCTACCGTCGACGTCATCAACCCCCACCTCCAGGACACCCTCCCAGCCGCCCCCTCCTGCGGCCCGACCCCCACCCAGTACCGCTCCACCCTCCTCTCCTCCTGGCCCCACACCTCCGGCGAGGCGTGGGCTCGCTACCCCGCATTCAACCATGCCTACACAACCCTCCGGGAAGCGGGCCTTCCTAACTTTTTGGCCGCCCGCATTCCTCTCCCCTCGGGCCTCCACATCCCCGCCTGGCGCACCCACCACCACCACTACCCCGACCCCGCCGTCCTCGACTTCCTCGAGTTCGGCTTTCCCGCCAACTACTCCGCCTCTACCCTCCCCCGCCCTTCCTTCTCCAATCACCGCGAGTCCCCCGAGTACCTCTCTCACGTCCGAGACTTCGTCGACACGGAGCTGGCCCTCGGCGCCCTGATCGGCCCCTTCACCGTCCCTCCCTTCACCCCTTGGACCCAGGTCTCCCCCATGATGACCCGCCCCAAGGCCGACTCGGGCAAGAGGTGGGTCATCGTCGACCTCTCCTACCCCCCGGGGGCGAGCGTGAACTCGGGCATCCCCCGGCGCGAGTTCCTCGGGGAACCCCACACCTACACCCTCCCCTCCGTCGCCGACGTAGGCCGCCGCCTCATCGACCAGGGCCACGGGGCCTACGTCTGGACTGCCGACATCTCCCGGGCCTACCGCCAGCTCCGTGCCGACCCCCTCTCCTGCCCCCTGTTCGGCATCTGCCTCGACGGCAACACATACATAGACCTCGCCCTCCCCTTCGGGTGCCGCACCTCGGGCGCGGCCTGCGTCCACGTCACCGCTGCAGTGGCCTGGATCATCCGGTGCGAGGGCTTCCACGCCCTCGTCTACGTCGACGACTTCATAGGGTGCGAGGGCTCCTACCTGAGGGCGTGCCAGGCCTTCGACGCCTTCCTCGCCCTCACCGCTGCCCTCGGCCTCGACGTAGCACCCGGAAAGTGCCATCCTCCCGCTGTCCGCCTCCTCTGGCTAGGGTTCGCCCTCGACAGCGAGACGATGACCATCCGCGTTGCCTCCGCCAAGATCCAGGCCCTCATCGACGACTGCGACGCTCGCATCGCCCAGCCCACCCTCGGGAAACAACAGCTCCAAAGTCTCCTGGGTCGCCTCAACCATGTGAGCGGCTGCGTGCTCCCCGGCCGGTAGTTCATGGCCCGGCTCCTCGGGGCGCTCCGCAGCTGCTTTGGCGCCGCCTCCATCACCCTCGCCGACGACGCCCTCCGGGATCTGAGGTGGTTCGCCGCCTATGGACGGATCTCCAACGGTATCCACCTCCTCCGAGCCCCGGAGGGCCACCGCTGGGTGATCGAGTGCGACTCCTGTCTCACGGGGGGCGGCGCCCACTCCCCCACGCACTACTACGCCCGAGGGTACTCCTCGGGGTCCCGGGCGCGCTTCCCTTCCATCCACGAGCTCGAGGCGGTCAACCTCGTCGTCGCCCTCCACTCTCTCCTCCCGGGAGACATCGCGGGGGCGACGGTGGTGGTCTACACCTATAACATGGCATCGGCCACCGCCCTCGAGTCGGGACGCGCCCGAGACCCTACCCTCGGGACCTGCGCACGGGAGCTCTGGTTGCTGACGGCCTCCGGCTCATTTCACCTTCACATCACCCACAAGCCCGGGGCGGACCTCCACCTCGCCGACGCCCTAAGCCGCTCCCACCTCGCCGGCCCTTGGGCCGAAACGGGACGGAGCGAGGTGGCCCGCCTCGGGCTTGCCCCCACTACCGCCTCACATGACGCCTTCCCTTTTCACCCTGGCTTGTAGGTTACCTGCCCGCCGAGATAGATGACATCGCACGCCTCCGCCTCGCAGCCCTTGCCCCGGCGACTTGGAAAAACCGCCGTCGCCAGGCCGAGGACTTCGTCAGCTTTACCGTTGCCCGAGGTGTGGACCCCCTCGCCCCGTCGGCCTTCGACGTCGCCGCCTTCACCGCCTCCCTCTACGCCCGCGCCCTCGCCCCGGCCTCCGTCAAGAACGCCGTCTCGGGAGCGCGGACCTGGGTGGAGGGGGCGGGGGCCTCACCTCAGGCTTCGACGCCCGCCTCACCAAGGACGTCTGTCGGGGGGGCGAGCGCTCCACCGCCCACGTCCCGCGTCAAGCCCCGCCCCTCACGCCGCACCAGCTGACACTCACCATCAACCACCTCGCCCGCGCGGGGCCCACCTCACTCGTTCCTCGGGCCGCCCTCCTCCTCGGGTACTTCGGCATGCTTCGCCAGTCTAACCTCTTGGCGCCGAGCCCCGAGGGGTGGGGGGGCCCCCACACCCTGACCCGCGCTGACGTCCGCCCCGCCCCCGGGGACCTCCGGCTCCTGATAAGGAGCTCCAAGACCATCTCCGGGCCCTCGGGCGCAGTGGCCCTCTTCATCCCTGCCATCCCCGGATCACCTCTATGCCCGGTATCGGCTTGGCAGCTTGCCCTCGCCCAGTCTCCCGCGCCCCAAGACGCACCAGCCTTCTTGATGCCCTCCGGCCGGCCTCACGACCCGCGACCTCACCGAACTCCTGAGGGGCGCCCTCAAGGCCCAAGGCATTCCGGCCCCCGAGGCCTTCACCCTCCACAGCCTCCGCCGGGGCGCCGCCCAGGCCTGCCAGCGCGCCGGGGTGCCCCTCCCCGACATCATGGCCCAGGGGACCTGGACCTCTGAGGCGGTGCACTCCTATGTGCCCCGTCTCGCCCCCTCGGGCGCGCCTCGAGCCCTCTCGTCCGTTTTGGTGGAGGGCTCTTCGGCGCACCCTGGTCATAGACCCTCAGGACTCCCTCCTCGGGCCTTTCCCTCGGACACTCACTTCACCTTACTTACTCTTGATTTCTCTTTGTGATATGTACTTCAGTGATACCTACCCTGTATATCTTGCTACTGTCTTGATTTTGTTGCTGTATATTGCTGTCATATTATTGCCCGAGGCGTCTCCACCTTACTTACTCTTGATTTCTCTTTGTGATATGTACTTCAGTGATACCTACCCTGTATATCTTGCTACTGTCTTGATTTTGTTGCTGTATATTGCTGTCATATTATTGCCCGAGGCGTCTCAATAAACGCCTCCTTTTCGCGCATCGGTCGTAATGCAAAGCATTACGTTTGATGCGAGGAAAGGAGGAGTCCCTCCTCTCCCGCCCTGTCGCGCAGCATTCGCGCCTCGCGCGACACCCGCTGCTCACCCTCGCCCTCCCCCGGCCCTGAGCGTTCACACCTTCCCTGCCACTGCTCACCTTCTCCCTTATAAGGCCGCCCGCCCGCCCGCCTCCTTCAGCCATTCGCCTCCAGTCTCCTCCACGCCGCCCTTCTTCTCCACCCACCCACCCAACTATCTCCTTCCAGCTCCATCTCCCTCAGGTGGAGGGCTCTTCGGCGCACCCCCGGTCATAGACCCTCAGGACTCCCTCCTCGGGCCTTTCCCTCGGACACTCACTTCACCTTACTTACTCTTGATTTCTCTTTGTGATATGTACTTCAGTGATACCTACCCTGTATATCTTGCTACTGTCTTGATTTTGTTGCTGTATATTGCTGTCATATTATTGCCCGAGGCGTCTCAATAAACGCCTCAGTTTCCCACATCCGACTCTGTCTTCCTTTTCGCGCATCACAGCTTCAGCTTACACACAGGAAGTTGGGGTTGGTGCCACTCCCAGCCCTATCCTTCACTATAGACCCTATGTTTTAAACTCACTTTGCACCGATAACCACAAGCTTCTGGCTGACCAACTGTGATATGGTTCTTGCCGTATATTTGTTATTAATGTAGATTGGAGTGAAATAGATGGGTTCGTAATTCCAGCTGTATGGTGCATTGTGGGATGCGTAAAAGAAAAACAAGCCCGCCAGAAGCACATGGTTAATGTTGAAGCAGTGAGTGCAGCCTATGGAATCTGTTAGTTTCAGCTCATTTCAGATAACATTTGAAACGTAGAATACCAATTATTTATATATATTAATATATAAAATATATATATATAATATATATAAATATTAATAAATATATATATATTATATATATTAAATATATATATATATATATATAAAATGAATGTGAATCTTTTATCTACTATTGCATTTACATAAAACTAATCAGCACATCTTAAACCATCTGCATTCAGATCTAGACATATCTAGCGTTAGAACTATAGCCAGAGTTAGTGTTACTTATTATATTCTTGTTTTTATTTACATCTTTTGGTTAATAACATCCATAGGGCGTGGAAATGGGTAGGGTTCATCACACATTAGTGATATATTTCTTTGAAAAAAAAGTTTCTGTTGACACATTTGACATTTTGAAATTTAGAACAATTAAAACTGGTGATGTGAACATCAGCCTAACTAAAGTGACTGAATGTTTTGTGGGTAATATCATGTATATTTGTGTCTTAAATATATTCATTACATTATTATGTTGCACGACTGGATCCATGTGTATGACAAATTGTTCGATTTATTCCAAATTAATAGAAAAACAGTAGTTTTGCATGGCACATACCATCAAACTCAATGGCCATATGCATTTATTTTACTTCGGACGCCGTTTTCAGTTCAGCGCATGCGCAGTTGGAGATACGAACTCGTCCATTGTCCTAGCGAATATTCTACATAAGGCAAAGAACCACTTTGCGTACCTCCCCCCTCCCCACCACCCCTCCCTCACCACCCGGGGGGTAATCGATTAACACGACCCGGGAGATTCGGGTCACCCGAGTTGCTAGAATTTCAAATCGAACACCGCGAGTGGAGTTGTCAAAAACAAGTGCTGTGTGCAAAACGACCCGACCCCAGTAACCCACCTCTTGGCTAGGGTTTGCTAGGAATGATGATGTCACATTTGTGCTGGTACCGTCCTGCAGGATGGAATAGCTAACAGTACCAGTTCTACATGTATTTTGTTGGGAATAACACAGATTAATGAAATGGAAATATAACTAAACTATGCAATCATAAAATACTTTAAATCCTATTTTGCTGTAGCTATATTGGTTATTAAATAATTTTTTTAAGTTTTGGATTAAGCCACCATTTTTTACACCCCGAGCGTGGAGAAGCGTATTTGATTATTCGACCTGAGTCTGTATGATGTGCGCATGCGCCAAAAAGTGGTTTGGGTGACCCGAGTTGATTAATCGATTACGCCCCCGGTGTGTAAGCTGAAGTTGTTACACTGGCATGTTTACAGACAGGCTGGGCGCATGCTGTAGATATAAACTTCAGAAGACTGGAGGCTTCCCCTGTTGAAGGTAGGGAGCTCGATTCCCGGCAGAGTCAAACCAATGACTTACAACGGTGGTAGGTGTACACCGTTGGGGGCGCCAGTGGTCAGGCCAATCCCAATGGACGCACTGTATACGTTATTAATGGATCTATATTGCCACACAGTTATTAACCAATCAAACCTACCATTACTTCCTGAGCCCCCAACTTTTGTGACAAGTTTTTTGTTCTGCCCATAACGTATAAGCTCCCGTGAGGGTGCTTGTTTTCAACGCTGGACAGCTGTGATACTGGGTTGGTCTGGTCCCGCACTCAGGAGTCTTTATCTGATCTTTCTCGGGCCAACCTTTGCGGTTTTGGGTGTTAGTAGTTTCTATATTAGTTTGTTTTTTTAATTTTCAAGTTTTTTCCTAACCTGTATATGATAGCTTAGCCTACTATGTACATCTACGCAGATGACATACGGGCCTGTGGGAGAGGATCCCATCCCATTGTGGTTTGTTACAGCATCCTTTCACCCATGCCCTGTCCTTAGATAGTACACCAGTGTGCCAGAACACCCCTGGACCCTTCAGGACTGCGACTAGGTGGGATGGCTGTGTTGTATGGTTAGCCATTTTGTATTTCATGATTCAGATGCGCATGACCGTGGCCTGCCGTTCTGCTTTGGTTTGTGCCAGTACACATACCCAGACGGACTGCGCCCTATGGTGATAGTCATTTCGAATTCCTTAGTACTTAGTAGGGCTAGTTTCCGTATTTGTAATATCTACCATCTTTTCTGGCCGGTCTTTTGCTTTTTGTGCCAGAACACAGCAAGCAGTGACTGCGCCCAAGATCAGGTGAGATATTGTTTCTTCAGTAGGTGGTTGTGTATTATGTTTTCTTTAAGGACCTTTTATAGTGGTCCATGCTTTTGATTGCCCGTTGTTGTGTGGGTTGATTATTCCAGGCATGTGCCGCCATGGCAAATACACTTCTCTCATAAATTTTGGTGTTACTTATTGCTGTCAGTAGCACTGGGGCTGCCATTTGCCTGGTGTCCCTACGGGGGGTTGCTGTGTAGCCTGGTTTTGTGGTGTAATGGTGTGCCAGTATTTTGAGGTGCGTTTCCCTTCTACTCGTTAGTAGTGTTGCATTGCATTTTTTGTGTAATTCGATTGTGGGATATCTTTTGTTCACCTGAAGGCATACTTTGAGGGCTCTATTTTGTAGCACCTGTAGTTTGTTTAATAGTTTTGTATTTCCTCCCATGTATACTACATCGCCATAGTCAAAGTAGGGGAGGATCATGCCTTTATATATTTTAATTGCCATGCTTTCAGTCATGTAGTATCTCAGTTTAGCCAGTAGCCATATTTTATGGTTTACTTTTTTGATAGTATTTGTTATGCAGAGGTCATAATTTAGGTGTCTGTCTAGATCCACTCCCAGATATCGGTAGTTGTCTACTTGTTCTAGTTCGGTGTTTCCCAGAAGACACTTTATTTTCTCGTTACTTGTTAGCCTGGTACCAAATAGTACTGTTTTTGACTTGCTGTTGTTTATGGTTATCCTATTTAGTTGGCACCACTCGATTAGTTTTGTTAGTGTTAGATTCAGTTTCATTTCTATTTCTTCGGTTGTTTTGCCTGCAGCATATACCACGGTGTCATCTGCATATAGTTGGATGTTTTCAATTTCTAGCCAGTTGTTTAGATCGTTAATATATATGAGGAAGAGAAGTGGCCCCAGGACTGACCCTTGGGGTACTCCGCAAGTTATCTTTTCCTCATTGGATATGGATCCATTTACTGTGGTGCATTGCTTTCTGTTTTCTAGATAGCTCGCTAGCCATTTTCCTGTTACTCCCGTTATTCCCATTTGGGTTAGTTTGCTCCTTAGGATAGGGTGGTCCACCGTGTCAAACGCTTTGCTGAAGTCTATGAATGCTGCACCCACTAGGTTCTTTTTATTGATACTGTTTGCAATATCAGTTATTAAGTTAGCAATTGTTTTTATTGTCGAGTGGTATTTTCTGAAACCGCCCTGTTTACTGTTTAATATTTTGTGTTCGTTTAGGTGGTCCATAATATGTCTATGCATTATTTTTTCCATTAGTTTACCAGGCATTGGGAGTATGGAGATCGGTCTATAGTTTCCCAGTACCTGTTTATCCCCTCCTTTGTGGAGCGGTGTTACTTTGGCTAGTTTCCAGCAGTCCACATAAGTACCTTCTGTGAACGATTTGTTGTATAGCTCACATATAACATCTGGGATGCATCCGAATGCATCTTTCATTACTATACTTGAGGTATTTTCAATGCCCGAAGGCTTGTTGCAATCAATTGATTTTATGAGCTCACTTATCTCTTTTATTGTGGTTGTGCAATCTCCAATGTCTGTGTTTAATTGTGGCGCTTTCCTGGTCCAGTTTGTGTTGAACTGTTTGGAATTACTAGTAGCATCTGTAACGAAATCAGACACAAATAAACATGTTTTGTATCTGAAATATGTTGCAACATACTAATATTCCTATGGGAATAGGTGTTTCGATAATCTATGCAACAAACCATTGACACTAAACTAAACTAAACTAAACTAATTTCTAACCTGTGATGCCAAGTACATTCCCACGCATAATGGGGAGTCTGATGCCTTATGACAAACACGCTGAATGCTGGATAAAGTTGCAATCTGATGAAAGTATCAAATTTGAGAAAATATTATGCTTTCATTGGTTTATGCAACTATGTGTGTGTGTGGTAGTGGGTGTGGGTGGTAAGGGGAACATTTACAGAACCCAGTACAACCCATGAAGGCCACATTACCTGTGTCGCCGAAATGACCATGTTGAGCAGTAGGTGAGCGGGTAGTGAGCAGAGAGACGAGTAGGGTCAGCAAGTAGCGCTACTCCAACCCAATTATTAACATACAATATGCTACTCCGCTTCGGGTTCCAAAGACACTGGTGTGGCAGACCAGAGTAGCGTCACAGCAGGTTACGTACACATGGTCAGCAAGTAGTGCTACTCCAACCCAATTATCAACACACAATATGCTACTCCACTGCGGCTTCCGAAGACACTGGTATGGCGGACCAGTGTAGCGTGACAGCAGGTTACCTACACAGGGTCAGCAAGTAGCGCTACTCCAACCCAATTATCAACATACAATATGCTACTCTGCTGCGGCTTCCAAAGACACTGGTTTGGCGGACCAGTGTAGCTTCACAGCAAGTTACCTATACAAGGTCAGCAAGTAGCACTACTCCAACCGAATTATCAACACACAATGTGCTACTCCGCTGTGGCTACCAAAGACACAGGTGTGGCGGACCAGTGTAGCATCACAGCAGGGCAGCGTTCAGGGTCTGTCTCGGAGACGTCTCGGCGATGCTTTTTGGCTCAGGGTGCATCTCGGAGACGCACCCTGAGCACCCTGAGCCAAAGGGTGCGTCTCGGAGACGTCTCGGAGATGCCTCCCATTTCAGACAGGAGATGAAAAGCGCCTTGAAATGGCCGCCATATTCAGTGGTTTTAGCCAATCAGAGCACAGCTTTTCCATTGCAAATGGCCACCGCCTATGGAGACCGCCACTTTCGAGGCGACCGACAGCTAAATGCCGTTCAGACTAGCGTGATGTCAGGGTCATCTCCGAGGCGCCTCCGACTCTGAACGCGGCCCAGGTTACCTACACAGGGCCAGCAAGTAGCTCTACTCCAACTCAATTATCAACACACAATATGCTACTCCGTTGCGGCTTCCAAAGACAGTGGTATGGTGCACCAGTGTAGCATCACAGCAGGTTACCTACACAGGGCGGTTAGAGTGGGTGTGTGTGGGGGGAGTAACACAGTGCAGCCTGTTACGCGTGCATGGCGGCCTAAACGGTGAGTGATAGCTAAACGTGAATGTATTTATAGATTTGGGAAATCCCTCTGCGTTTGTAGCCATATATTAGGCTCAAATCTATTGAATGCGATCATATTTAACAGAATTACATATGCAATGAGTGAAATTTAAGGAAATTAACCCTAAAAACGAAGCGATATTAACTCAGCAGCCGCATTGGCGGTGATATTAATAGTTATATTTTCGAATCGACGAACGTAAAGTAAACAAATCGCCGCCGCCGCCAGTATGGAAGCGACGTCGATGTGGCGGCTGCGGTGATTTGTTTACTTTACGTTCGTCGATTCGAAAATATAAATATTAATATCGCCGCCGTTACGGCATCACCGTTAATCTCGCTTCGGATTTAGGGTTCAGTTGATAAATTTCACTTATTGCAAATGTAATTCTGTTAAATATGATAGCATTGAGTAGATTTGGGTTCCAGCCTGACACTAACCTAACACTAACACCGCTGTAAACCAAATATGATCGGAGTTAGAATTTCCGAGTTTAAAAGCTCGGTGTTAGGCCTAACACTGCTCCATGCATACCAACTTTTCCGCGCTAATCCAGAAATCCCACGCTAAACGCGTTTTGCCTCCCTAACACTGCTCCATGCATATGGCCCCTGGTGGGGATTCCTCCCTCCTCCTCCTCCCTCCCCTCCCTCCCACAACACGACAATTGCCTCTCACACCCCCACACCGCCACTCACCTAGTGACATAATTAGCGCGACAGGATCCACGGTGCTTGAACACGGGTTGTTTAGGGAAATGTCCAGAGCTGGAGAGAGGTAGACCGGTGTGTATGTGTGTCTGTGTGTGTGTGTCTGTGTGTGCGTGTGTGTGTGTGTGTGTGTGTGTGTGTGTGTGAAACATAGGGGAAAGAAAGAACCCAGAAAAGACACTGGGTTTAAATGGACATGTGGTGGTAATACTGCAGAGATCAGAGAGGAATAACTGGTGATAAACACACAATATATTATATAATAAATGAAAATGCACACTTCTGCCCGATAACAACTCCTCCGTGACATTTGACCCTTGAATGAATCTCCTCGCGATAACCCCCCCCCCCGTTCACCCCCCCCCCACAATCACACACACACACACACACATATATATAATATATATATAGTTTATATATATATATATATAGATTAGTTAGACGAATCTTACCTGGGTATAGATGATGGATAACTATTGTTTTACCGAGGTAGAAGCCTCGGTTAGTCGTGGGCGAGGGAGAAGGAAGCACATCCGGGTCCAGCAATCTTTACCTACTAATTCAGGATAAAAATGATTCTAAAAAACAACCTAAGGTCAAGTGACCTCATGCTAAATTGAGTGATTGACTAGACGTGGCAGGGCGTGGTGGGTGGGCCCTCGCCCACGTCTAACCGAGGCTTCTACCTCGGTAATACAATAGTTATCCATCATCTATACCCAGGTAAGATTCGTCTAACTAATCTATTTTACCTCGGTATGCCGCCTCTGGCTAGCCGTAGGCTAGGGAGACCTTTACGTAAAATAATTTTTATCCTGATATTCTTGTTTTGTTATTATTCTTTAGTGATTATGTCTTATGTATGAAACAATGGAAAAGCGATTTGTATGGCAAAAAAGAGGAAAAACCAATGTTTTTCTTACCTCTCTCTTTCAGTTGGTGAGTAGCCTGTGCGCTATCGGCTGAGGCTTCTCTAGTCGTTTGTGGTAATGTCTAGCAAAAGAAGTAGCGGTTTTCCATCCCGCGTGAGCTAGGATACGTTTAACGGAGATGCCTAGCAATCTTGCCTTGGACACCATTGCACCACGTGTAGAGTGCGATGAGTACCTGTCTGTATTTACTCCCGCCAGTTTTAACACATTCATTGTCCATCGGGCGAGGGTATCCCTGGAAATGGCCTTGTGTGGCTTAATAAAGCTGACCAATAGCTGTCTTGAGTTTCTTATTAATCTTGTCTTGGATATATAAATTCGTATCGCAGATACGACACATAACTTGCGATCCTGAGTGAAACTGGACACCCCTATCGTAGAAAGGGGGTCACCTAATCGGTTTGATTTTAATAAAGTTGATAAATCAAACGTGGCCTCTTTACTGTCAATTTCTAGACCATTCAGCGACAGGGCAACTATAGTTTGGCCTCTGTGTCCAGAGACCAGGAGAAGCAAAACTGCGACTTTGAAACCTAAAAGTTTAACGTCCAGAAACTTATTTTCTGGCCATTTCTTGAAGAGGTTGAACACTAGAGAAACATCCCAAAACCTATTATATTTGGGTTTAGGCGGATTCCTCTGATAAATTGATCGTATGATCCAACAAATAACATGGTGTTTACCCATTTTTTGTCCATTAACCCGCGGTAGGATTATCGACAGAGCACATCTGGCAGCGTTAATAGCGCCATATCCTAGGCCTTCGTCCTCTAGGTAACGTAGGAAGAGTCCTACCTGGGATACTGTGGGAGTCATTGGCTTAACTTTCTTAAGCAGGCAATAAATACCCCATTTCTTTAAATACGTAGTATACATTTTCACCGTTCCTTTTCTCCACGCATCATCAACCAAACGCTGTTGTGTAATTTTGTCTAAGCCAAACTGTTCTAAATATTTATTTAAAAAAGGAATGCCACTAACGGTGTTGTCGACACGTTTCCGTGGCGTTCTAGTGGTCCCTGATGTTTGAGGTTTCCTCGGAATCTTGGGAAGCGAAGGCTGCTTTTGGCTGTGGCTAGTAACGTCGGTAGCCACGGTTGCGTGTGCCACTCGGGGACGATGAGTATGGCGTGAGTCCCCTCCATTTGAATCTTTCTGGCGACTTTGCTAATGATAGTAAAGGGGGGGGAAATGTAAAAGAAATGATGTCGCCACTTTAGGGAGAAGGCATCAATGTGCCAAGCATTGGGTTCCGGGTGCCACGAAACATATTTTGGAATTTTAAAGTTATTACGCGAAGCGAACAAATCGATCTGAGGTGAACCCCATGTGTGACAAATGTGTTTGAAAATGGCTGGATTAAGTGACCACTCTAAGTGATCATGGAACTGGCGACTCATCTTGTCAGCTAGACAATTTTGTGTGCCTGGAATGTGATTAACAGTTAACCAGACATCAAAGGTTTGAGCCCAGTTCCAAATGAGAAGTGCCATTGCATTACATTTAATCGATTTTGTACCTCCCATATTCCTGACATAAGCCATAGCTGTGGTGTTATCCGTGAGGATACGTACATTATTTTTGGGTATTTTTACTAGACTGGTTAATCCCAAGTAAATGGCCCTTAGTTCTAGAACGTTAATATGATCGGGGAGTTCCGATTCTAGCCATCTTCCTCCCGTTGCTACATCATTTTGATGTGCTCCCCACCCTTGGAGCGACGCGTCAGTGGTAACGGTAGTGTCAGGCTCTCCCATTCTAATGGGATTGGGGGAATGGTCAAAGTGGTTTAGCCACCAATCAATGTCGGCTAGGCCGTTCTCCGAAATAAACATGGTCTTTTCAAAGTTTCCCTTTGCGCGGGCCAGCGCCAAATTTTTATCAATTTCGAGGGATTTTAGGTGTGCCGCTCCGTATAGAATAGCTGGACTATACGAAACCATGACCCCGATAAGGACCGCGACCTGTCTAATCTTTGGCCTAGAAGTGTCTAACAGCTGTATCGCTGTGCGGTAAAGCTTATCTTTCTTTTGGCGTGTAAGCGAAACGGTCATAGCCGTGGTGTTCAGAATGAACCCGAGACACTTAAGCTCCTGAGTAGGAGAAAAAAAACGATTTCTTGTTATGTATGAAGAAACCCAATTTGGTGAAAATGTTGCATAAATCTTTAACAGCGAGTTCACATTGCGTGAAAGATTGGCCCATAATAAAAGAATCATCTATGTATGGAAACATACAATGCCCCAATTTTGCCATGTGTGCAAAAAATTGGTTTCAACAACTTAGTAAACAGACGCGGTGCGCAGGCCAAACCATTAGGTAAACATGTAAATTCAAAAAGTTGGCCATTCCAGAGAAAACGTAGGTATTTCCGATCTGTCTGGTGAATAGGAACGGTGTAGTACGCATCCCTTAAATCAACACTCGCTAGCCAACACCCTGGGGTAATTAAATCACGAGCTGTTTCTAAAGAAAACATTTTGAAATGTTAGTATTCAATGATTTCATTCAACTGAGTTAAATCTAAAATCATTCGGATTGAACCATCAGGTTTAGGAGTAGAGAAGATATTGGAAATATATTCCCCTTCAGTATGTTCAACTCTGTTGACAATGCCCTTAGACTCAAACAGTAGAACCTGCTGATCTAGCTGAGATTTTTCTAGTGAATTAAACTGATAGGGAAAAGGCGCTCTCTTTTGTATAGGCAATTGTGTGAAAGGGATGTGAATGCCTTTAACAATATTCAGGACCTCTGGATTAGTGGTTAACTGTTGCCATTGATGTAAACAATTAGAAACATTCCCTGCTTGAAAAAGGCTTACTTCAGTTTGAGTTTCCTCCGTGACCATTGTAGGGTCAGGAGGCAGCACTGTTTGTGTGGAAATCTCTACTTGTTGCCTTGTTTTGGGAACTGGGGCTTGGGAACGAAATCCCTCTTGTAGCCGCGGTTGTCGTTCCAGTTTGAGGCCGGCCTGTCGCCTCGGCCCCTTCCTCGCTGGTTGAACTGGAAGGACGGTCCGCCCCTGAACGGCCTTCCTCCTCTGCGGAATCGAAAATCCGTCCTAGACTTTCTGAACCCTGCTGGGTTTTGGAAGCGACGACTCTTGGCTTCAGTGTTTTTAGCACTCTTGTAGTCGACCTCTACCTGTTTGTACAGGTAAGCTAGCTGACCCCCAAACATCTTGGATTTATCAAGCGGTTTGCTCTTGATAGGGGTAGGTCCGGACTACACGGTGTATTCCTTACCATCATGGTCCGTTACCTTGTTAGAGCGGGCAACCTCTTTTCCGGCATCTGTGGTGACCGATTTGAAAACGTTTTCAAATCTCCGATGGGTCATGTAGTTACTAGCGGCTGCTAACAAAGCTATGCCCCGGTCCATAACCCGCGACAAAGACGAGAACTTGTTCTCTGTCTGCATCCTGTTAGCCACAGGGATAACAGACGTCAAGGCACCCAAAACTGCCTTATGGATAAGGCAGAGGGAAGTTTCATAACGACGGCGTTCGTCGGAAAGATGAATGCCGGAATCCATCTCTTTGAAAACCGAAGCAGGAATGCCCTTAACTCCTGAAATCTGCTCAGTCAACTTGTTGATGACTTCGATCGGTTTAAACGTAGTGAAATGGCTATTCACCGTTTTGCGCATCATGGTAGTGGTGCGCACTTTCGGAGCTTTCTTTTTGACAATTTTCTTGCCAGCTTTAACGCCTATTTTGGCGTAGACACCCGCTCGTTCCGTGTCGGAATCCGACTCGGTGGAAGAAGAGTCGGACGACGAGTCTGAAGAAGAGTCCTTCTTCTTCTTCTTCTTTTTCTTTTTGGACTTTTTGGAGCGCTTAGAGTTCGCTTTCTTTGTGAACTCGTCACCAGAACTGCTCACTGGGCGGCGTTTCTTGCCGCGCGCTTTCGGTTTCGGAACCTCAGGTGCCGAAAGCGTGTCCTCTTCGTCCTCAGAAAAGTCTTCCCAATCCTCACCAGGGATTTGGGAAGGATCTGGAAAGTTCTGCGCCTGGAAAAGGCGCATCTTCTCCTCCATCATCTCCGCCATTTTCGCCTCCCACCCCACTGGTTGAGGGGCGTGATCACTGTCTTGATCCGAGGCATGAGCCCCAGGATGTGGGGACGGCGGAGCCGTAGCCGGTGGAGACGAATCGTAATCCGTCGGGGGGACACCCACCGCTGCAGCGGGCGGCTTATTCCGGCGAGTGGCCATCGGGAACTGTAACGAAACCAAAGCGTTACTAACCCGGAATCATCTCAACTACACAAGTGTAAGCCAGTAAACTGGGTTGAGGAACATGGTACAGAGAACGTGTGTTGCAACGTGTCAGTACAGGCGTGAAGCTAAATTTGCCGTAGGTGTGTGGTAACGAAACCAACCAAACGGAGGGCATCGATCGTGAGATCGGCCCCTCTCTCTGTTCCGTACACTTCTCCCACCTGTGGCTACAGCGCCAACAAGTTGGAGAAAATATTACGAAACTCGGAGGTTCGCCTTAAACCGGTCAGGGGTGTTTATAAAAAACACCCAGAAGCATCCCCAACATCATCCTCTATTAGGATCCGGGAGACTTTTCTTAGGAAATGAGCAACTCGGGTTGCCATTTCTCCCTGTCTGAAAAACAGGTGTCGATAGAACTCAGTATCGGTTTCGTTTGTGCCAGCGGCACGCAATGTTCTATCCGTAAGTTAAAAAACGTACAAAGTCCAAACAGGACTGAAGAAAGTTCTGAACTTTCATAAAAAGATGCTATAGAGCATGATAAACAAAGTTATCGAAGAAAACAGTACTTACTTTTGGATAAAAGCAGTAGTAGTAGATAAATCCTGTGGAGCAACTCACAAACGTCCTCCCGTTGTGAGTTACTTATGCTAATTGCTGGACCCGGATGTGCTTCCTTCTCCCTAGCCTACGGCTAGCCAGAGGCGGCATACCGAGGTAAAATATATATATATATATATATACACACGCACAGACATTGACTTGTCCATGTCTAATGCTGCAGTCCTGCGGCATGCAACCATCAAGGTTACGAATCCCCCAAGCAGCAATCAACTTGCCCACGATGCGGTTGGCACTGCTCCAGCAGACCCCCCCCCCCCCCCCACACACACACACACACACGCGGCATCTTCTCCGCACCACACATCTATACGACTGCAGCCCACGACCCGCAGGCAGCCCACGACCCGCAGGCAGCCCGTGACCCGCAAGCAGTCCACGTCCCGCAACCAGCCCACGACCCGCAACCAGCCCATAACCCGCAACCAGCCCATGACCCACACGCAGTCCATGACCCACATGCAGTCCATGACCCACAAGCAGTCCATGGCCCGCAACCAGCCCATGACCCGCCAGCAGCCCACGACCCACAACCAGCCCACGACCCACAACAGCGAGTGAACAACTGATTAACTATTTACTCAGTCAAATTGAATGAGCACAAAAGAGCCTCTGCTTCCCCCTCCCCTCCCCCGCGCCTTACCATCCCCCAGTTAATGACTGTCTGCCTTTAGCGGGTGGGAGGTGCTTACTTTGAATGGATGGGACTACTACTAATATAATAGAGCAATTATTGTGCACGTGAGCTGAACTGTGAGATTACGGTAAGCCGAGTTACGTGCTCCAGGATCAGCTTACAGTGGTAGTGTGTGTGCGCGTGTGTATAGCAAGGTAGGCGCGTGTGTGGTGTGCGCGCGCGCGTGTGTGGTGTGTGCGCTCGCTTGCTCGTATAATGTGTGTATAAGGTAGGCGCATATTTCATGGGTGTGTCATGTGTGCACTCGTGTGATGTGTGTATGCACACACACTCGTGTGATGTGTGTATGTGTGTGTGTAAGGTAGGTGTGTGTGGTGTGTATAAGGTAGGCACATGTGTGGTGTGTATAAGGTAGGCGCATGTGTGGTGTGTATAAGGTAGGCGCATGTGTGGTGTGTGCGTGCATGCATGTGTGGTGTGCACGCTCATATGTGGTGTGTGCGCTCGCTCGTATAATGTGTGTGTATAAGGTAGGCGCATATTTCTGTGTAGGGTGTGCACATGTGTGTGTCATGTGTGCACTCGTGTGATGTGTGTATGCACACACACTCGGGTGATGTGTGTATAATGTAGGTGCATGTTTCTGTGCAGGGTGTGTATGCTCATTTGATGTCTGTATAATGTAGGCGCATGTTTCTGTGTAGGGTGTGTATGGTCATGTGATGTGTATAATGTAGGCACATGTTTCTCTGTAGGGTGTGTACGCTCATGTGATGTGCATAATGTAGGTGCATGTTTCTCCCTAGGGTGTGTATGGCCATGTGATGTGTATAATGTAGGTGCATGTTTTTCTGTAGGGTGTGTACGCTCATGTGATGTGTGTATAATGTAGATGCATGTTTCTGTGTAGGGTGTGTACGCTCATGTGATGTGTATAATGTAGGTGCATGTTTCTGTGTAGGGTGTGTATGCTCATGTGATGTGTATAATGTAGGAGCATGTTTCTGTGTAGGGTCTGTACGCTCATGTGATGTGTATAATGTAGGTGCATGTTTCTCTGTAGGGTGTGTATGGTCATGTGATGTGTATAATGTAGGTGCATGTTTCTGTGTAGGGTGTGTATGCTCATGTGATGTGCATAATGTAGGTGCATGTTTCTGTGCAGGGTGTGTATGCTCATGTGACGTGCATAATGTAGGTGCATGTTTCTGTGTAGGGTGTGTATGGTCATGTGATGTGTATAATGTAGGTGCATGTTTCTGTGCGGGGTGTGTACACTCATGTGATGTGTATAATGTAGGTGCATGTTTCTGTGTAGGGTGTGTATGGTCATGTGATGTGCATAATGTAGGTGCATGTTTCTGTGTAGGGTGTGTATGGTCATGTGATGTGTATAATGTAGGTGCATGTTTCTGTGTAGGGTGTGTATGGTCATGTGATGTGTATAATGTAGGTGCATGTTTCTGTGTAGGGTGTGTATGGTCATGTGATGTGTATAATGTAGGCGCATGTTTCTCTGTAGGGTGTGTACGCTCATGTGATGTGTATAATTCAAAACCAGACACAGATAATTCTTTTGGGCTAATAAATTTATTACTCAGGCATAATAAATTTTCACAGCAGCCTTGTTGTTTCTTGCTCAATTGATCCGTCGACGACGGTGGCCAGGTAAGGACTGGACAAGCCTTTGAATCTACTACCGGAAGTTAACTTTGTACATAGCGAAGCACACTACGAACGGTATCTATGGTGCTACTCATATCAAGCCCGTAGTCAGGGTTTGTGAATTATGCATGTTTCCGGCAACATGGACAATGTAGGTGCATGTTTCAGTGTAGGGTGTGTATGGTCATGTGATGTGTATAATTTAGGCACATGTTTCTCTGGAGGGTGTGTACGCTCATGTGATGTGTATAATGTTGATGCATGTTTCTCTGTAGGGTGTGTATGGTCATGTGATGTGTGTATAATGTATGCACATGTTTCTGTGTAGGGTGTGTATGCTCGTATGATGTGTATAAGGTAAGTGCATGTTTCTGTGTAGAGTGTATGAGTACAAGTGCACACACGTGTGCATACAACTGGCGCATGTGCATAGGGATGATGTGCGCTTGGGGGGGCGGGGGTGTAAATGCAACGCAGGAATATTTCAATATACGGAAGAAATGAAGAGAGAAGAAAAGAAAAAGAAATGAAGAACCAAAGGCGAGCGGCGTGGGAGTGGGGGAGGGGGGGCGTGAAATAGAAGTGCAAGGGGTAGCAGGAATTGGATAGCCGATAGCGAGATGGGCGGTTAAATGCACTTTTAATAGTGATGGAAATGATGGAAATGAAAAGGTCAGGGGGCCTCGCTTTCACCTCGTTTATTTTGTAGATCACCGCATGTGAGGTGATAAATATAAATAAAAATATTTGTTAAATACTCTCTTAAAAAAAACAAAAAAAACAACAGAAGCCTGCCACTGAATGAAATTGCAATCGTAGGACAACCGGATATCAAGAATGCGAGTTACTAATTAATCGACGACTGTGTCACTAAACACGATAGTAACTGGTGACCCATTGCTTAGTTGGCGTTGGCTATATGGTTATATGCAAGACACCATCATGTATACACTACTAGGACTAGGAGTAGGTCCCGGCTATGTGTGGGGGTGCAGTGTTGATCACTTCAGAAATATGTTTTTATTGACTTTTTGGGTATAAAAATGAGCTATTTGTGGATATTGTAAGTGAAATGTTACTAAATTGTTAGTCAATCTACCCCAAGTGTCGGTAGACCCAGCTAATAGCGAGCCCTCCGGCGTCCGACCTCGCCTACAATATGATAGGGCAATGCATCAAATACTTACCCATCGCCTCAAATAAATATAAATAAAATATAAATAAAAGAAATCACCATACTTAATAACCGTAGCCAGAACGAGGCTGACGGCAGAGTGCAATTGGTTGTTTGATTTACGCACGTGTATGTATGTGTAGAGGGAAGACAGATTAAAGAAACAAAACACAAATGTATTTGAGGTTTTTTTCTGTCTCTTCTTGTGTCTGCTCCTTCCAGTCACTAGACTATTTGTGCGGGATATATCTTCCAGAGGTGCCAAATCTCCCCATTCTATTTTGAATGGCTAATTCTTTAGATATTTGAAGTGCAAACAGGCAAACAAAAAATTGGCAACCATGCCAAAACATTGACATCATAGGCTACTGCAGCAAAAGGTTCTATTAAATTGCCTCAGTATTCCTTTCTATGTGGCGACAAATGTTTAATAAGTGCACCAGTATCTAAGGTAAATATGTAGACTAATATTTAGATACTTGCTTTGGCTTTGATGTTTGTTTGTTGTTGCTTTATGTCCTAGCAACATCTAAGGTCATATCAGGATGGGTACCGACTTGTGACAGTGCGCGCGCATGGCGATTTTATAGTGCTGCCCCACTGGGAGACCATGCCGCCAGCACCATGACCTGATATCCCACTCAGTCACATTATCCTGACACTGAGCCAACCAGTCCTTGCCTTTGGCTTTGAAGAATGTAATGGTTTCATCGGAATATGCCACTTTAATATAAGAGATGAAAGTCGTCTCCGGCAAGAAAATGGGGAAAGCAAGGTGAGATTATTACACCGACGGCCAATTTCCGCGAAAACGTGGATTTTCCCCCATAGGATTAGCACCGTCAGTGTCAGGGAATCGCGGGAAAATGTCGGAAGTCGGCTTTCAACTATTCTTGTTATGACTATGTCATCACCCATACCCAACTCGTTCTTGTTTAGGTTTTATGTTCTAGTAACATCTCCGGTGATATAACAACGGGATTCAAACCAGACAATTTTGTCACGTAAATCCTGATTCCTTGGCATTTTGTTTAACATTAATTGGTAAATATTTTTTTAAATCGTGGAAATCCGCGGAGATCTTTCAACCCTGTAATATACAAAGGATCCTTTTAAAAAAAACTATTAAAAAGAAAATAAAGTTAGTTGTAGCCTACCTGTTCCTCGACGATTGGGAAACCTCCATTGTCCTGCAGCGGGCTGGGGCGGGCCGGGTAGCGGCCGGCGGGGGAACCAGTCTGGTTCATCAGATTCAGCTCCACCTCCCTGAAACAGGCACACAACACCAAGTGAGTGAGGAGTGAGTGAACAGTCACGTGACTAACGAGCACACAGCAAGTCAGAGCTCAGAGCAGCTCGGGCAGGTCAGAGCAGCTCAGAGTGCAGAGCAGCTCAGAGCAGCTCGGAGCAGGTCAGAGTGTAGAGCAGGTCAGAGCAGCTCGGAGCAGGTCAGAGCGTAGAGCAGGTCAGAGCAGCTCGGAGCTGGTCAGAGTGCCGAGCAGCTCTGAGGTAACGTCCTCAAACAGGCACCGACCGACCAGCGTGTTCAGCATGCAATAACCAGGTACCAGGCACCAGGTACCAGGCACCAGGCACCAGGCACCAGACACAGAATGCAGCACGATGGCGTCACAAGGGCCTCAATATAATCCATAGCTTCTCTGTAAATTCATAATAGCATTTAAATCATCGAATGGCCGACCATGAATCATTCATATATGCATATGACCATGGATTATATTTAATATGGTCGAATGAAACCAATGACTTAAAAATGTATACTTGTCCCTTCCTAGCCAGGCACTAAGGTGCTCGGCATTATTAGGATAGGGCGAGGACTGGTTGACTCTGTCAGGATAATGTGACTGAGTAGGATATCAGGTCATAGTGCTGGAAGCCTGGTCTCCCAGTGGGGCAGCACTATAAAGTCACCATGAAAGCGCACTGTCACAAGTCGGTACCCGTCCTGATATAACCTTAGATGTTGCCAGAATATAAAACTCCAACAACCAACCAACCAATATAAAGATATACGAGACTGTCTCAAAAGGTGCTAAGCAATATGGGACAAAACTTTGCCCATTGTAACGATCAACATACTATCTTCTTATGCATTTGCTCAGGATAAACTGATTTGTTTTTTACATGGTGTTTCATAATACCAATAGAATACATATTGATTTGAAGCAAATGTCCTTGTGTTTCCAGTGTAACCGTTTCTGTGCTGTTTTGTGTCAATCATTACAATGAACAAAAAAAAGGAGAGTTATCACCTTTTGAGACAGGCTCATATATATATATATAAGGACGCCCTGCTTTAAAAAAACATCAAAACCATGCCAACTTTCAGAAGGATTCAATGTTGTAAACTAAAATCAGAACCTTGATATCTCTACAATCTTTTAAAATATCCATTCTACTATATCATAGTATTAGTAGGGGTTTTTAATGCACTAAAATGTGTTTATGCTTAATTGAATATTTCCCATAGTTCTAAAACAATCTCGCCTAGTAGTTTTTCTATACAAAAAGTGTCCCACTGTATACAAAAGTCCCCCCCCCCTCCCACACTTTCTCTCTTTAGTGTAGAATAGACCTATTTCAATGTTTGTAAACATTGTGTATGCGCGCGCAGCTCGGCTGCAGAACAAATGCACACTGCCACTGAGTTTGCCAGTACGTGCAGTGCAAAACGTTTATTTTATTAAAGATTAATAGAAATGCACAACATTAACCGTATAAATTTAATATAATCTATTCGTTGAATGTGTTTTCTATATGTGTACCAAGCAGTTTGTTTCTAAGTCGTGTAGTTTTAGAGATATTTCACTTTTTCTGTATGAAGATTGCTCACTGCCATTGATAATGCATTGAGTTTGCCGGTACGCGCAGTGAAAAACGTCTATTTTATTCAAGATTAATAGAAATGCACAACCCTAACCGTATAAATTTAATATAATCTATTCATTCAATGTGTTTGCTATATGTCTACCAGGCAGTTTGTTTCTAGATGGTGTGGTTTTAGAGATATTTCACTTTTTTTGTACGAAGATTGCTCACTGCCATTAAGTTCGCAGTGTGACCGGATGTGGTCCTGCAGCCAAGAAGCGCGCGCACTGACCTAAATACATGTGCTGACGTCATATGAAATTGGTCAATTCTCCCTGCTTTCGCCTACACACAGTCGGTCAAGCCAAGGTCAAGTGAGTGACCAACGCGGGACGCTGTCCACGTGATCCTGACACGTGACGAGACCCAGCGACAGGCTGCGACACAGTACCGCCCCCTGGTGTGGAAACTCGACACTAAGGCACTCTCCGGGCTGGTAAGCGCCAAATCAAAACAAGCCAGGCCGATCGCTGTCTTCTGGAACCATTCTAGCGTCGGCGTCGACTTTGGTTGGTTGTTGGAGTTTTACATCCAGGCAACATCTAAGGTCATATCAAGACGGGAGACCAGGCTGCCAGCACCATCACATGATATCCCGCTCAGTCACATTATCCTGACACTGAACCAACCAGTCCTTGCCCTATCCTAATAATGATGAGTGACAAGTATAAATTGTTACGTCATTGGTTTGACTCGACCAGGGTTCGAAACCCACGAACTACCAAAACGGGAGACGGACGCTCAACTCATTCGGCCATCCCGTCTGGTCTCTCGCGACGTGGGTGAAGATGGTGTGCACATGAATGAATAAAATCTCTCGTCTAATTATAGCATAATTTTCAAAGTATTCCGATAAATAACGTCATTTACATAGCGTATATCAATGTATCACGATATTATATTTAGGGTATGGCGAATTTATTGAAGGATGATGAGCTGAGTCAAATTGTTGTTGTTGTTGTGTGTGTGAGGGGTTTATTTATCCTGCTCATAACGGATAAGTGTATTAACACTTGTTTTCACCGTTGGGCAGCACTAATCCAATTTGATTTAAATCCTTTGAATCTTGTTTTAGTAATAATTTAGGTTTTCTTGCTTCTTGCTTATAGCTTGTAACTGTTTGTAGATATTTCAATATGTCAATATTTCAATGCTTCATTTTCTATATATAAACATTCCATTACAGCATATAAGCAGCAGACGACAATTAGCACAACTCGCACGACATCTAATTCAAACCATAACACTTGCCATTCATGCAATACCTGGCCCTATGTTCTCAGTGGACCAAAATCACAGAGGCGACAGACGACGGTAAGTCAAAGTATTTATTGCAGGAGCAATGAGTTCCGCACATCAGGAAGGGCCATCAGGAAGGGCCATCAGGAAGGATTGAAGTTGCGACCTAGTATGTCGGGTCACAGCTTCAACACGAGTGAACAGTTGAGTGCCCAGTTAGCAGGGATGAAAGTGGTCCCCGGGAAAAAAAGCGGAAATGCTGATTTTCTCCCATAGGTTTAGCATTGTCAGGGAATCGCTGAAAATTCCCGGAAGTCGTGTTTAATATATATTGGTAGACGCTGATAGTGCTGCAGCGTTTGAAGCACATATCAGTCGTATACGCTGATAGTGCTGCGGCTTTTGAAGCATTTATTAGTAGTATACGCTGATCGTGCTGCGGGATTGCAGTAAGGGCCTACAGGAAGAATCCCGGAAATCCGCGAAATCGCGGAGATTTTTCATCCCTGAGTTGGGGACGAAGACGGGTGGTAGCGCCACCAGTCGCATAGTGTGGCAGGCTGCAGGTATCAGCAGAAAATATATAGTAATAATAAAAAAACACACACATATAATATATATATATATTTATATACTCATACTCTAGTCATATATCATATTTTAGTCATTATACACATATATACATATTCATATATATGATATATAACGTATTATGCGAGTATAAAAATCCGACGGGATTTTTTCCCATTATATATATTAATTACTAGATATTATCGTTATTACCAATGTTATACTCCGTAAGACTCCTCACTTGACAGGTTGCGCCACCTCTGGCCCACCTCTCCTCCAATGGGTGTCGACAAGTATCAGTCGCGCCGGAGGATTTTACACATATATATACCAAAATATACATATTACATATATATATATTCTAGTAATTAAATATATATAATGATGTATCCGGGTGTTGAGGGTTATCCAATAGGTGACCTACTTAATCGGTCTACAGATGGAGTTAATATTTATGAATGTCGGAAGGAAAGATCATGGCTACATTCAGCTACATGCATCTACAATACAAAAGATCTGGGATTTAATCGAGGTAGCAACCACAATATCAATCAAAATAATATCTTTATGCAGAAACTTAAAAAAATATATATATAAAAATTGCACTAACAATGAGAGGTACATGTCTAGACAAAACACACAGAATGGACTGATGGGCAGTACACTTTTAAACACTTACCTTCCCTCCGACCCCTGAAAGCACCACTAGTTGTTAATCCAAGTATCTGGTACTGGCTCATACTGTGCCAAATGTCAGTGTCTGCGGAACTTCAGTCAGAAATGAGAGCAAATTATTTCCTCTTTTTGTTTTCAATTAAAAAAATGTCCAGAAATCACAGTACCCGATTTCTTCTTTTTGTTTTCAATTAAAGCAATATAATTAGAAATAACTGTAATCACTGTGTTCTTTTTGTTTTCAATTAAAACAACGTCCAGAAATCACAGTACTCGATTTCTTCTTTTTGTTTTCAATTAAAGCAATATAATTAGAAATAACTGTAATCACTGGGTTCTTTTTGTTTTCAATTAAAACAACGTCCAGAAATCACAGTACTCGATTTCTTCTTTTTGTTTTCAATTAAAGCAATATATAGAAATAACTGTAATCACTGTGTTCTTTTTGTTTTCAATTAAAACAACGTCCAGAAATCACAGTACTCGATTTCTTCTTTTTGTTTTCAATTAAAGCAATATATAGAAATAACTGTAATCATTGTGTTCTTTTTGTTTTCAATTAAAACAATGTCCAGAAATCACAGTACCCTGTTCTTCTTTTTGTTTTCAACTAAAGCAAAATATAGAAATAAAAGAAACAATTGTTTTCAATTGAAGCAATGTCGAGAAATCACAATGCCATAATTGTTCTTTTTGTTTTCAACTAAAGCAATATTCATAAATCACAGCAACCACTGTGTTGATTTTCTTTTAAACTAAAACAATATAACTAGAAATCACAGTATCCCATTTCTTAGTTTTGTTTTCAACCGATGGCAAAATCCAGAAAGCACAGCAACCACAGCAATATCTGATTAACCCTACTAATTTCCTAGTTCTACATATGTCATTAACCATAGGATATAAATAAAAACATTAATAAAATAAGTAAAACTGACTCTGGCTATGGCTCTAACACTAATCTGAGTGCCCAGATTTGTCTAAATATTATATTGATGTAAATGCAATGCTGGATAAAAGATTAATATCTTAATTTATTATATATATTTTTGTTGTTGGTATTCTATGTTTTAAACAAGAGCTGAGATGAGCTGAAACTATCACATTTCATAGCTGCACCCAGTGTATTAGCATGTGCCATGTGCTTCTCGGGGGTTTGTTTTGCTTTGACACATCCCACAATGCACCGAGCCGCTGGAACGGTGATGTAGTCTATTAGCTATGATCATGATATGTACAACATGGCAAAAGAAAATAACAAAGTGCCCGATGGCAAATATAATAATGGGGGGGGGGGGGGGGAGGAATACAGTAAAACCTTTCTAAATCGACTGAGCATGGGACTGACTTTAAATGGGCCATTTAGGGAGGTGGTCGGTTTAGGGAGTTTTAATAATAAAAAAAATCGTTGCAATGGTATTTTATGGGCAATTGTTTGGGACCCAAATAAAGCCATCGATATAGGTGAGTGGTCGATCTGCGGAGGTGGTCGGTTAAATAGGGTTTACTGTAATTGCGTAGCTGTCAACCACATTATTTCTAAAGATACAAAGAATGGCTGTGTAGTCTGACGAAAGCATACAATTTTCAAAACCAAAATACTTAGCTAGATTTGGACCCATATATTCAACTCAGATGCTGGTGCACTTATTAAATAATAATTTGTTGCGCATTGAAGAAAAAAAAAAAAAAAGGCAATTTAATAGAATCTATTAATTTTGAAACCTTCGGCTATGACAACCAGCATTTCAATGTTAATGCCAAAATTAACTTTGTATGTTTTTACTTCAAATACTCTCAAAGTGAGCCATTTATAATGAAACCTACTCCAAAATTATGGTAAAGTATGCCAATCACCCTAAAATAGTTATCTCAAAATATGGCACCAAATCTAAAACATCACACACTACACAACTTTACTTTCGCCTGAACATACAATTTTTGGTTGTTTTAATAACGCAATATTACTGCTTTCCTCCTAGAATTTCGTGATCGAATGCGGTGGCTGAATCGGTAAGAGCGCAGACTTCGCATGTGGAAGGTCGAGTGTTCGAATCCCAGCCGAGTCAAACCAATGACTTACAGAATTGATACTTTTTGCTACTTAGCCTGGCGATAGGCATTACTAGGATGGCGTATGGTCTGGTTAGTTCAGTATCAGGATAATGTGACCGGAATGGTCATGGTGCTGGTAACCTTGGTCTCCCAGTGGGGCAGCACTATAAAGTAACCAAGAGTGTGCACCGTCACAAGTCGATACCCGTCCTGATGTTGCCAGGATCTAAAACCTCAACAACCAAACAAACGAGCAAAAGTTTCGCTCTTGGATATCCCTTAAAAATTGACACTTGTCACTTCCTAGCCAGGCACTCTGCATTATTAGGATAGTGCAAGGACTGGTTGGCTCTGTGTCGGGATAATCTGACTGAGTGGGATATCAGGTCATGGTGCTGGCAGCCAGGTCTGCCAGTGGGGCAGCACTATAAAGTCGCCATGAGTGTGCACTGTCACACCTTGGTACATGTCCTGATATGACCTTAAATGTTACCAGGACATAAAACTCCAATAACCAACCAACATGTACATCGCTCTGACATTCCCGGATTTAAACAAAAAAGGCTAAAAAATGTGTGCCTATTTCTGCTGCCCCACGGGAGGCCCCAGACGCCCCCCCCCCCCACCTCGCCCCTCAAGCTCCCCCTCCAGTCTCACCACTGCACCCATTCTCTAACCTGTTCGACAAGAATACATCACATACGGGGTGCTGGGCACGGTATACGGGGTCCATTATGTGCGGAATAATTAAGCCTCCCCTAATCACCACCAGCACCCGCACACAGGTGTGTTTTTGCACACCTGTACACGTGCACGTCGGCAATTAACATTCTGGTATGCTAATTATGGAACCCATCGATCACTCCACCATCCCAGCCCCTACCATCACCCACACCCACGCTAGCACCCACACCCACACCCGCACCCACACCCACACCGTCACCCCTACCACCACTCGACCCACCAACATACCTAAACACCGACGCTTATATTCATGTCTGAAATTCCAGAGTCAGAACGAGGCTGGTCTCATAGAAAAAGCGCTGCAGCACAACATTCAATAATATTCAATTCTCTATTTCAGATTACATTCCTTAGAAGTTAGACACACATGTGGCAATACAAATATTTAAAAGGATACATATATGAGCCTGTCTCAAAAGGTGATAACTCTTTTCTTTTTGTCCATTGTAACGATTGACACAAAACAGAACAGAGACAGTTACACTGAAAACACAAGGACATTTGCTTCAAATCAATATGTATTCTATCGGGATTATGAAACGCCATGTAAAAAACAAATCAGTTTATCCTGAGCAAATGCATAAGCAGATAGTATGTTGATCGTTACAATGGACAAAGGTTTGTCCTATATTACTTAGCACCTTTTGAGACAGTCTCATATAATAGAGAGTGCCAGAACATAAAGATACAAATAAAAAACGATACATTGTGGACATCGTTGATTGGTTGGTTGTTGGAGTGTTGCGTCCTGGCAACATCTAAGGTCATATCAGGATGGGTACCGACTTGTGACAGTGCACACTCAGCACAACTTTATAGTGCTGCCCCTTTGGGAAATCAGGCCACCAGCACCATGACCCGATATCCCACTCAGTCACATTATCCTGACACTGAGAGCTGACCAGTCATTGCCCCATCCTATTAATGCTGAGCGGAAAGCTATGTAGGGACAAGCATCAATTTTATAAGTCATTGGTTTGACTCAACTGGCAACCAAACTCCTAGATAAAAGATTCACCTGGTACTTGTAGTACACGGGTGAATGACAACGTCGTGTAAATAAGGGCGAAAATCGCTTTAGTATGGAACAGGAAGTAGAATGCCTGCCTCCAGTATCAAATGGATACTTATATTGTCGGCACAGACTTGGTGAAATGGGAGAGAATGCAAAAAGACAAGATGGCTCTCATTTCATTAACCCACTTTTTGGACCATTTTTATATAGGGCTGGTCTTCACCCGTGTACTGCGAGTACCGGCTGAATCCTTTATCTACCGAACTCCCGCTCACGAGATATATTATTATATCTTCTCCTGTTCCCAATCAGACATGATTTGTGTGCTTCCACAGATTCCCTAATTAGGCGAATATATATTTAGGTGTACCCATTCAGCATCATACCACCACCTAATCGGACAATAAAGCATGGCCTCCCGGCCAATGACGCCGCCCGTACTAAGTATGCAAAGAGGTGTCTGCTTTGTGCGCTGAAGGACCGGTGAGGGGACCCCGAGTCGGGGCTGGGTCCCGGTGTGTTCCGGCACTTGAATGGGCAGTGTGCAGAAGCACATAATTGAGTGACCCTTTGAAGGTGGCCAGTGTGTAATTGACTGACTCTTTGATGATGGCACGACAAAGGGAGGACGGGGGTGCAGAATTGAGGGAGTGTGCTTTTTATACACAGCCGTATGGACACAGCGGATGGGTTGTGGTTAGCTATAGAATTCTGTCACTCACCCACCCCACCCCCGCTAACCCCTGAACCCTAAGCCCTACCTCACCCCCACCCCACCCCGCTCTCAACCCCAATAAAACCGGAACTGAATAGTTGTTTGTTGGAGTTTTACGTCCTGGCAATATCTAAGATCATATCAGGACGGGTACCGACTTGCGACAGTGCGCAGTCATGGCGATTATTATTAGTAATAACCAATCTAATATATTTATGTAAACAAATGGCCGAAACTCAAAACAATCGGACTATGCAACTTTAAACTCACATTTCACCTGTGCTTTAGATCAAATACCACCTCGTGTATCCATATTCACCTATCACACCTTCCACCGGGTAAGCTGAAGCTGCGACCCGTTGTGCTAGGTCGAAGCTTCAGTTCTTTCTGATGGGACCAGAAGAACCCAGAACACACATATTGAATGCTGTAAGCTGGTAATCAGGTTATGCTTCCCTCCGTACATTGAAGGTAAGTTGGGTTGGTGGGTTCGTGAATGAATGGCGTGAAGGGGTAGATTAGGGGAGTTGAGCTGTCACCCTCCAGGAGGTATTTGGTGGGAATGGAGCCAATCCCCCCCCCCCCCTCTGCCAACGCCCCATCCCAGGACACCATGACCTGCAGGTTTAATGCTATTACTATTAGTAATAGTTGTGCAAGGGTGAAGCGGGGATCGGGGAGTGCACCGAATATATTTGAACAAAACTAGTTTTTTCCAGTGTGACGACTTATTATTTATTTTAAAGCCCCAGTCACACTATGGCTTGCGACCACTTGCGACCACTTTGCGACCACTTTGTACCAAAGAACCCACAGTCATCGGCGGCCTCCTTGCGATAAAAGCAATAATTGCCGACCTCCGGGCGACCAAAATGGTCGCAAGGCGGTCGGTAACAACTGAGCACCACTTGTAGTGTGACTGGGGTATTAGTAGTTTGTCAAACTTCTCAGACTAAGAAAACAAGGAGAATCAACAAACGGGAAGAGCCGGCAGGGTGCAGGTGGGTGAGTGGTGGGTGGGAGCAGTAGTTACCTAGATACAGAGCTGATACAGTGCTTTGTAAAAAAATAGTAAAGCCTACTTTTCATATCTTGCAGGCAAATTGAAACAGAAAATGCTGACACACACTCAATTACAAAATGCATAAAATCGCCTAATTTTCTTTGCTTATATGGAATATGTGACTTCCTGCAATCAAGAGTATAAGGTACAGTGCACTTTAATTCAATTGAAAAAGAGTGAAAGACATAAATTTAGAGAACATAATTCTGATTAGTTTCAGGTAAGCATCATCCAGAATTTCCTAAACCGCCTATGTCCGCCATATTTAATCACCACGTACACACCCGCCCAGTGCATACAGTATAATACAGTACAGGGGTATCCCTACTTGATGTGTACTTTTAGAATGATTCAACACAGGACCAGGATTTATGTAAGCAATGTGTACCTTTCTCCATAAGGCAATTCCCAAATAACCAAATTTGCAGCACAATCATTAGTCAGGCCCCAGCCCATTCTCGGGCGGGCTTGAAGCACAAAATCACATTGCTACACATACATACAGGAATTCTTTTTTGTAATTAAAAAAGATATATTGTATCTAATGTAGGTTATTTGAGCGCAAAATTTCCATGTGGCAGGTCATGGGGTTCGATCTCCTTGTCTGTAACTTGGTCGAATCAAACTATAAGTTATTTTTATAGCTGTCAAGACAAATCCTGGTGTGCAGCATTCCTGGGATAAGGCAAGGAGCAGTGGAATGAGGAAGACCAATTGTTCGTGCCTAAAATTTCCCTTCACTTTAAAGCTGTTTTGTTCAATGAAGCATCAAATTTTCAAAACCAAAACAATTTTTTTAATCTGATTCTACATATCTCACTTAGAAACTGATGTCCTTATTAAGCATTTCTCACCACATAGAAGTGAACATTGAGTCAATTTAATAGAACCTGTTACTTCAGGTTTCCGAGTTTTGGCATGCTTGCCAAAACTATTTTCACATGTTTACACTTCAAATATCTCAAAAGTTGGCCATTTAAAATAAAAGTTACTTCAAACTAAAGTAAGGTAGATTAAAACAATCATTTTAATATATTCATCTCAGAAAAGTGACTGAAACTCAAAACCATCAGACTATGCAGCTCTAAGGTAGATTACAGGCCAACATGGCTGTTTATAGGTCCTGCATATTCTGAGGCGGACAAATCCAGCTTTTCCTATCGAGATGTCGCAGACAATAAGACCTCCCACATTTTACTGAGTCATTCATGCTCACAGTCACAGCAACTCTTAAAATAAGACTGACAGCATAGAGATTGATTGATTGCTGATTGATTAATCAAATTCATATATTAATCTCAGAAAAATTACAGAAAATCAAAACTATCAGACTATGCAACTTTAATCAATAAGCATAACAACAAAAAGCTGTGCCTACCTGTTCGATAGCTTCAGTGATTTCGAGTGGCGCGTGTCAACATCAGCGAGCGTCTTATCTTGTTCCTGCCTCATCTCGCTGATCTGACGCAACGCGAGATCTCGTTCCTCCTGTGCGCGCGCATTGTCCCTGAGAGCGGCGTCTCTCTCCTTCAGGGCCAGCTCAAAGCCGAGCTGCAGGGCCTGCGTCGGGCTCTGGTTCTCAGTCAGAGTATCTGGAACAGGTACACACATATATGGAGGAAACTTTCTTTACCCAGGGTTCATGGCGGCAACTTTCAGTGCTACTTTAGCATGGGGTGTTTAGGGTTAGTGCTAAAGTCCCGGTAGACCGCACGATAAAGTAGCACCCACCTTTGTTTACCCAGGTTTCATGGGTGAAGATGGAGGCAACTTTCGGTGCTACATTAGTGTGCGGTCTACGAGGACTTTAGATGTAATGCTAACCCTAAAAGGTTAGTTAAATAGAGATCACAGAAAACCCCATCTGACCAGACTTGACTTGTCTATTTAACTAACTGTTTAGGGTTAGGGCTAACGTCCCGGTAGACCGCACAATAAAGTAGCACCCAACTTTGTTTACCCAGGTTTCATGGGTCAAGATGGAGGCAACTTTCGGTGCTACATTAGTGTGCGGTCTACCACGACTTTCGACGGAATGCTAACCCTAAAAGGTTAGTTAAATAGGGATCACAGAAGACCCCTTCTGACTGGACTTATTTAACAAACTGTTTAGGATTAGGGCTAAAGTCATGGTAGACCCATGATAAAGTAGTGTGATAGGCCGATGTACAGACTACTACAGTAGCACCCAACTTTTTTAATTCAGGTGTCATGGGTCAAGATGGAGGCAACTTTCGGTGCTAGTTTATCATGCGGTTTACTTTTAGCCATAATGCTAACCCTAAAAAGTTAGCTAAATAGGGATCACAGAAGACCCCATCTGACCTGACTGGACCTCTATATTTAACTAACTGTTTAGGGTTCAGGGATGAAAGTGGTCTCTGGCAAAAACCGCGGTAAAAAAGCCAATATTAATACACCGACGGCGAA
The DNA here is from genome assembly GCA_030323885.1 of Branchipolynoe longqiensis. Lineage (NCBI taxonomy): Eukaryota > Metazoa > Annelida > Polychaeta > Phyllodocida > Polynoidae > Branchipolynoe > Branchipolynoe longqiensis. The sequence continues at coordinate 52,395,900 of CM059187.1, forward strand.
TTTCCGCGAAAACGCGGATTTCCGGTCATAGGATTAGCACTGTCAGGGAATTGGAGAAAAATGCTGGAAGTCAGGTTTCAACTATCCCTGTTGTGCCTACATTATCCCCCATACTTAACTCGTTCTTGTTTGGGTTTTATGTTCTAGTAACATCTCAGGTCATATAAGAATGGGATTCGAACTAACCAATTTTGTCATATACACATCCTGATTCCAAATAATAATAATAATAATAATTATTATTATTATTATTTTCACTCCCAGCTCACCTGAATAATTTGCCGCGTTTTGTTCAGACGCATTCTGATTCTTCTTGGGTTTGAATAGTGTGTACCATCCCAACAGACTCCAGTCCATCTCCACAGAAGAAGCCATCTCACCGTTTACTCCTCAAGAGTCTCCAAATTAACTGCCTGGTGAATTTCTCTGTCCAATATCTACAATGTTTCAGATCACACCCAAAATAAGGGTGTGGCCAAATATTACGTTGTAACCTCCAGTTCTCATCCGATCACCAAAGCTACGCAACTTTGAACTCTGATAGCAAATATATCACACTTTGTCAACACTTGGACCGGTGATCACCCGCATACACCAGGGCACATTTTGTTTGGTATCGTGTCGTGAAGCTGATCAATTTTCAAATTGATTAGCAATTGTTGCTAATCAAAATTTTCAAAACAAAATGATCCCTGTACACGGTGCCCTAGACATCCTGATCCAGGAGTATAGCCTACCAGCACCAAGATCAAGTCAGTCGGGGGATTCGTAATCGAAGAGAAGTTCCTCAATGTAAACGAAGCCGCTGTGGTTGTAAGATGTAAATACAGCACATTTAACTCCTCATAGTTGGTTGGTTGTTGGAGTTTTATGTCCTGGCAACATCTAAGTTCATATCAGGATGGGTACCCCACTCAGTGACATTATCCGGACAATGAACCAACCAGTCCTCGCCCTATCCTAATAATGCCGGGCACCTGGCTAGGAAGCGACAAGTGTCAATTTTTAAGCCATTGTTTTGACTCGACCAGGATTCAAACCTGTTGGTACAAATTCCACGATCTACCAAAACGGGAGATGCACGCTCAACTCATTCGGCCATCCCGTCCTATTGACTCCTCATAGTGATACAGTCATTCGCCAATAGCCTGTCTCCATTTGATTGATCTTCAAACACAGGAGGCTGCAACGCTAACCTCCCATTATGATTAGCAAAGCCCCTAGAATCTTCACTGCCAGTGTACTTCCGGTTCCGGCTCTGGTTCAGGTTCCAGCCAGCGTCCGACGGGCTCCCTGCTGGGTGGATGAGAGGGGAAACGGCTTGTTCACCCACACGATGCTGGAGCACGTAATGAGCTGTGACCCGCCGACGCTGGACACTGACTGACGGGGGGAGGGGAAGGAGGAGGGGGAGGGGGGAGGACACTGGGCATCACAGCCACAACAGTAGCTACTCCTCACCTCCATCTGCGCATATGCGCCACCTCGTTAATCACGCCAACTCCTCCCGGGGCCTGCTTTACCAAGTGCTCACCGATCATTGGCGTTCACTCATTCATCTCGACAGTCTAGCCGAATCGGTAGAGCACAGGAGATCGAGAGTTCGAGTTAAACTAATGACTTACAAAATGGATACTTTTCACTTCCTAGCTTGGCTCTCAGCATTAAATAATACTGTAATAGGATAGGGCAAGGACTGGTTGGCTCAGTGTAAGGACAATGTGACTGAGTGGGATATCGGGTCATGGAGCTGGTGGCCTGATTTCCCAGTGGGGCAGCATTATAAAGTCACTATGAGTGCGCACCGTCACAGGCCGGTACCTGATATGACCTTAGATGTTGCCAGGACGTAACATTCCAACAACCAACTAACCTACAGTCTGTACTCCATTGCATGAACTATAAATTGCCAGTTCGTGTCATCTTGCATCTGTTGTTGGGCAAGTAAGTATGTGTGGGGTTTGTTTGTTTGTTTGTTTGTTTGTTTTTGTGAAATCACACTAACACAACACAACCAGAGCGTCTGGTGGTCAGTCTGGAGTTAGTGATTCCGACATAACAGGCCAGGTGTTAAGGTCAAGGTCAGAGGTGTGTTGCAGCTTCACTGGTTAGAGATGTGAGGTGATCAGGTGAGATTATATGGCTAGACTAGGATATATCGGAACTAAGGAGGGGTATAGAGCACGTATAGATAGGGCTTATCATATCCTTGTCCTATGGGGTGGGGGGGCAGGGTTGCTATGCAATGAGCTATATAATCTTATTAATAATATTATGACTGACCTGACCTATTCAAGACTCACGTGGAGCTATTATACCAACAAGAGATTGGGATCTAAACAGGACACGCTGGAAAATACACTACCAGATTGGACTATACCAAAACTTACCAGAGCGTCTATATCAGAATGGTAAAGGCTATATCAGAATATACTAGGGCCTAGTTTATATCAAGATGTACTCGAACCTACTCTATATCAGGATCAGGTGGTGTATATACGGGGAATCACGACAGCGCAAAAATTGTTTTGTCTTTTGGATTCAGAATATTGGTTTTGTTGTTGTTTTATTTTGTGTGGTGTTTTTTTGTTGTTGGGGGGGGGGGGCGGTGTATTTTAGTCTCCAGAATAACACATTTGTCAGCCCGAGGACTTTGTCTTCTAGCCGTAGACATTGGCAGCTACATCTTACCTGTGGTGATGGGTATCTTGTGGATATGAGCATGGCATTCGCATGGTATGTTATGGAGCATGAGACGGTGACATATGGGTTAGAGCATGGTAAAATATAAGACATGGAATGAAAGGTATGACATGGGCAAATATGCGACATAGGTTTGTATGACATGGAGTATGTCACGGGGTGTTTATGGTATGGTATGATATGGGTTATGACATGGTATGGCATAGGGTATTACATGCTAGGATATGGAGTATGGCATTGTATATACGATGCCAAGTATGCCCCTGATAATGTGATATGAAGCACCTGTACCTCACAAAGTATTGTCCCCACTACTGAATTCAACATGATTAGATTCGTTGGTGGGTGTTGGAGTTTTATGTTCTGACATCTAAGGTCATATCAGGACTTGTGACAGTGCACACTCATGGGAGACCAGACTGCCAGCACAATGACCTGATATTCTACTCAATCACATTATCCTGACACCGAGTTAACCAGTCCTTGCCCTATCCTAATAATGCCAAGGGCCTGGCTAGGAAGATAACAAGAATCAATTTTTTTAAGTTATCCACTTGATTAGATTATATTCCCAATATATGCAAATTACTCGGATAACAAAAAATTGTATATCCAAAACACATTAGCCAGGAGTGTGCTGAGTATCAAACTCAGCTGTAGTAACACTTAACTCACTACACGTTGGGTGCTGGCTAATGACATTGCTAATGACATTGCTAATGACATTGGCAATGACATCGCTGGAGGCTATGTGGTGTGCCCATACCGAGAAACCGCACACCCGCGATATCCCACTCAGTCACGTTATCCATAGCATAAACCGACCAGTCCTTGGTCCACCCTACAAATGAACAGCAACTGACAAGTAAGTAAGTATCAATGCGGTGGACTTTAGAGCTCGCAAGGTATTAATTACCTGCGCCTTCGAGAAAGTGGAACTGGTATAGACCTATTTCATATGACGTCAGCATATGTATCTAGCTCAGTGCGCGCGCCTTTTGGCTGCAGGACGACACACTGTCACACTGCAAACTCAATGGCAATAAGCAATCTTCATACAGAAAAAGTGAAATATCTTTAAAACCACACCACATAGTCACAAACCGCTTGGAACACATATAGAAAACATATTCAACCAATAGATTATAATAAATTCATAAGGTTAGGGTTCTGCATTTCTATTAATTTTGAATCAAATAGACGTCTTGCACTGCGCATACCGGCAAACTCAATACATTGTCAATGGCCGTGAGCAATCTTCATACAGAAAAAGTTAAATATCTCTAAAGCCACACCACCTAGACACAAACCGTTTGAACACATATAGAAAACATATTCAACGAATAGATTATATTAAATTTATAAGGTTAGGGTTCTGCATTTCTATTAATTTTGAATAGAATAGACGTTTTGCACTGCGCGTCCGGAAAACTCAATGGCAGCCTACGTGCGCGCGCATACACAATGTTTATAAACATTGAAAGGGGTCCATAGGGATATCGGTCGATAGACTACATCGCCATTCCAGCCGCGTGGCGCATTGTGGGATGCGTGGAAGATAAACAAACCCCCGTGAAGCATATGGCTAATGCTAAGACACTGAGTGCAGCTGTGAAATGTGGTAGTTTCAGCTCATCTCAGCTCTTGTTTGAAACATAGAATACCAACTAAAAAATATATATATAATAAATTAAGATGTTAATCTTTTATCTAGTATTGCATTTAGATCAATCTAATCAGCACATCTTATACCATCTGCATTTAGATTGAGAAAAATCTGGGCACTCAGACCATGGACAGAGTCTGCTTTACTCATTTTATTCATGCTTTTATTTATATCCCATGGTTAATAACATTTGTTGGGCTATGAAATGGGTAGGGTTAATCAGATATTGGTTATATATTTCTTTGAAACAAGCTTTTGTTGACACATTTGACATCTTAATATTTAGAACAAGAATCATTTATGTCTAATCAATGGTGATGTAAACATCAACCTGTAAAGTGACTGAAATTTTATGTTTCTTAGCTCAAAATGCTGAATTATGGAGAGTTGTGTCTTAAACATATTCATTATATTATTGTACACCATCCATCCATCCATGTTTGTGCCAAATTGTTATGTATTCTAATTAATTTTGAATAAAATCGAAGTGTTGCCCTATGCGTATTGGCAAACTCAATGACCATACACCCTTGCTTTGCTGCCAACGCCGTTTTCAGAGCATGCGCACTCGGAACGGTGATCTTGTCTATTAGATACACCACGCTATGGCGCGATGCGCATGCGCGTGGGCGTGGATGGCAGCGCTAGTTGTTTATCCAGACCACCGCTGGCAGGTCACGGAGGGGTCACTGTTGGCCCGGCATATTACGTCAGGTATGCTACGCTCCAGCTACACAGCTGTCACTGCAACATAGGTCTCCGGACGTGTCAGTGCCGCCATACTCGTGTCTCCACTGTCACGACTGTGTGTCAGATCACTCACGTGCTGGCGTGCAGAGGTGTGCGCAGTGACAGCAGGAGCACTGCGGCAGCCACAGTCACACACCCGCCCCGCACACCTCGCAACACCCCACCCCCCCACACACCCAACTCACCGCATGCGCTTCTATCATGTTGATCGCAGCAGTGCAATGGTGGATACGGTTGGTTGGTTGCTGGAGCTTTACATCCTGGCAACATCTAAGGTCATATGACTATGAGCATGGGTACCGACTTGTGACAGTGCTTCCCCACTGGGAAATCAGGCCACCAGCACCAAAGACCTGATATCCCACTCAGTCACATTATCCTGACACTGAGCTAAGCAGTCCTTGCCATGTCCTATTAATGCCGAGCGCCAGGCTAGGAAGCGACAAGTATAAATTTGATAAGTAATTTGGTTTGACTAAACCGGGAACCGAACTCCCCAACTCCCGATCTTTTGCACGCGAGGCCCGCGCTGTACCGATTCAGCCACCGCGCCCGGTACGCGCGTGTCTATCAAATTTTCATGTTGATCTGAGTAGTGCAATGATGGATAAGGAGAGTCCCAACAAGGCTCTATCTATGTCACATTGGAGAGAAGAGCCTGTGACCGTTGCCATGACAACAGACCAAAGCTGGTTAGGAATTCAGATAATAACAATGATGATATAAATTACCATATACACAGGTACGCAGCTGCGCAGGCTTATCATCTGAAATTACAAATATTTCTATATATATTAAAATGTTTAACCGTCAGGCTATTCCACCCCCGCTTAAGGCGAGCCTTCGTGTTAATTTATGTAATTATTTCCTTGTGAATTTCCTGGGCCTGCCGTGGGCCGCTGCAGCCTCTCGTCCCATCTGCAGGTAGTCCGTCTCCGTCGGTGTCTGCCCCGTACTAAAGACGGCCAGTCTAAATACTGGATTTTGCCTTCACGCGCATTTATCGGCCTAAAGTATATAGATTAGGTTATTTCAACTAACTGGCTGTCCCCTCGCCATTCGGGGTATATTATTGTTACTCAATTAATCCAGAACTAAGCAGTCAAGCTAGTGTTGTTGCTGCTGTCACTGTTAATCAGCCTAAGTGAATGTCGCTATTTTAGCCATAAGTAACACTACGTTAATTCCGTTAATATGTCTGTTATTATATTCCCGCAGATGGGTTAATTAACTGCATAAGGCTTATTTAGGCATAATGCCCTTAATTACATATAAAGCAATCGAATATCACGTTTTCCATAGCGCTTAATCTACAATAAGACTGGAGGATAGTAAAGAATGCAAGGAACATTCCAATTCACCTTTCCAAGAGCTCACAACTTTATTCTTAACAAAACTAATAAGATGGCGTAGTAGCAGGTTTATATTATTATAGATAAATCCCCTCCCATGGTTATTTACGTTAAATAAGTTTAGAATTTCAATAAAAAAGGCCTAAATCTCAGCTAAAACATCGGAGCGTGCAAAAACATGTCCGACGGGTCTGGGTCTGAACGCCCGACCTCCTCTCGTTGCTTGGATAGTCGCAATTGACGTATCCAAGCAATGCTCTATGGCCGAGAACCCGCGGCCGTGCAAATGGTGGCGATTTGCGCGCCCGTGGAACCGAGTAGCCCGCATCTACAGATGCGAGTCATTCGGCACCAGCGCGCAAATGCCCAAGGCGAGCAGTCTCGCCCACTTCAAATGTATGCTTTGTAGCATTTTATTCCATCGTTTTTTAGTCCAATAGCGCTTTATTTCATATCACCTTAAAATCCCAAGATAAGCCCCTATGCATACATACATACATTCATGTATGTATGTATGCAAATATGTATGTATTTATGTGTATATGTAGATATGTATGTAAGTATGTATGTATGTGCACATATGAATGCATGCATATATATATTTATCAATGTGTGCATGCATGTCTTCATGAATGTATGAAGAATGTGTACATATGTATGTATGTATGATTGATTGATTGGTGGTTGCTTTAGGCCGTATCGGCAGCATAGGCCATATTCACAGCGAGAAATGTTTGCTTTTTGTTCAAACCATCGCTTTTACATGTAAAAGCAGACAATCAATTATGTGCCAATAGACACTAATTAAATTAGAAAGCTCACAATCATATATTTGTGGTGAAGGGAAACAAATTCCCATAGAAAAAGAAAAGTTTTATTAATAATTGATAGAATCTATTTAGTAAACTATATGAGTAAACAGGTCATGCATACTGTCTGCACTGTAGAACTGTTGGCGCAGGGCCAGAAAATCAACGCAACTTAGTCAAATGTGTTTGAGTGTCATCGGGGACTGACACCCACTACATTCAGGGGGAGGTTCCCCCTTGAGCAGAAAAGCGGCAGCGGCTAAGGACCACTTGGTCCCGCCGACATCCCACATGAGTCTGTGGTGGTTTTCCCACAGATGGTTCAAGTTTATTAATGTTTTCATCCCACTCATGTTGCCATTTGGATTTTATGTGGGTGGCTATTAGTGGTTTCAGATCAGAGTGAGGGATCAGACACGATTCAAGATCACAGTTCAGGGCCTTCTTCGCAGCCCGATCAGCTCGTTCGTTTCCTTGTATGCCGGCATGGCCAGGCACCCAGCACAGGTGGATGTCATACCCATCCGTTGTCAGTTGGTTCATTTGATATATATGTATGCATGTATGTATGTATGTACAAAAGTATGTACATATGTGGACATGTATGTATGCATGTATGTATGTATTCATGTACGTATGTATGTAACTATGTACGTACGTTTGTAACTATGTATGTATGTATGTACGTATGTAACTATTTGAGTGCGCAAACGATTATATAATGGTATATAATGGTATATAATACTACCAACATTTGCCATCATATTGAGATATTTGAAATGCAACAAAGCAAAATTAATTTAGGCAAGCATGCCAAAACTCTGACTGCATATAGCGACATAGCGATATAGTAGACAGGAAGTGTGAACACTTATTTGTCTCTCTTTTTGGGGGGGGGGGTACATTAGTTGTCCTAAGCAGGGGAAATCCCAGTCACAGACGACTGGTCTTCCCCACTCCACTGCTGGTCGATAGAAAGCCCAAGCCTACACTTTTACCGCCCCAAGGGATTTTTAACCTCCCACACCACATAGACATGGTATGAGAGCAACCGGCCTTTGATGACGCTGTAAGTTATACACAGTGGTGGAAATCCAAATTGGCAGAGCTGGGGGCATGGGGAATCGAACCGCCGACCCTCAGATTAGGAGTCTGACCTAGAAAAAAGTCTAACCACTCCGCCACAGAGAACGCCACATATGCTTCTGCAGTAATAGATTCTAGTCAATTGCCACAGTATTCCCGTTTGTGTGGTGACACATACGTAATACGTGTATCACTATCAAGTATCTAAATTAGATATGTAGAATCAGATCTAGATATCTGTTTTGGTTTTGAAAATTTGCTGTTTCCATGGGACTATGCAGCTTTAAACAAACGATAATTATTTTTTTAAACAACAACAAAAACAAACAGAAATCCTTCACCAGTCAATCTAACCGTCAGAGTACCGTATAATCAAATTGCAATACGCACGGAGTTTTCTATTTCAAATAGAAGGGAATTTTCTGTTCAATTCCAATTAAGGAAAAAAGTGCTGTATGACCAGAGAGGCGCTTCCATGCAGCCAGTTTCATTCAAACTGTCATATTCTGTTGATTGATTGATTGATTGGTCATTGCTTTATGCTGTGTCGGCATCATAGGCCATATTCACGGCAAGAAATGTTTGTTTTTTGTTCAAACCATCGCTTTTACATGTAAAGGCAGACAATCAATAGACACTCATTCAATTAAAACGCTCACTTTGAGGCCAAGGGAAACAAATTCCCGTAAAACAATGAACAGTTTTATTATAAATTGATAGAATGTATTTAGTAAACTATATGAGGTGGTACAGACCAGCTGCCCTCAAAAGGCTCAAATATTTTCTTGTTTTACTTTAGTAAAAAGTCAAAAAGTCATATTCTGTGAGTTGAGTAAAGCTAGGATTCCTTACACACGGTATGCGGCATGCGGCATGCGGCATGCGGCGTGCGGCGTGATTACGGGATGGGTCATTTCACCCACACCTACACACACACCCACACACAGTGTCAGGTTTCCTCACCACTGTTCTCTATGGCAAACGCAGCAGCATTCGCATTCGCATGCCGCACCGATCGGTAGATGGACCGATTCAGTATTCACATGCCGCATGCCACATACCGCGTGTAAGGAATCACCCCCATTGACTTAGATGCTTTTCGATTTTTTGCCGCATTCGCATTCGCATACCGCATACCGCGTGTAAGGAATCCTAGCTTCAGTCAAACTGAAAGGGGGAAAGGCAGGGAAAGAGTAAAAGATAAAAAGAAAGGCACCTGAATTATGTGTAAGTGCCACCATGTGGTAGAAGATGGTGTCCAACCCTAGTTTGTCTGTCTTGTCACGTCTGTTCCACTCGACTGTGAGGAAGTCCATACTGTTAAATCTAGGCCTCTTATGTTCCAGGTTTGCTTATTTTAACTTCCCGTACTGCCACCCCCGAGATGCTGGAGCTGCTCAATTTGGATACCAGAGCTGCTCAATTTGGATACCAGAGCTGCTCAATTTGTATACCAGAGCTGCTCACTTTGAATTCAGAGCTGCTCAATTTGAATTCAGAACTGCTCACTTTAGTTTGGATACCAGAACTGCTCAATCTGAATTCAGAACTGCTCATGTTGTAGTTGCTCTATTTAAAGTCAGAACTGCCTGGTTTTGGCCTGGCTTGGCCTGATACCTGACGTGACCTGAGACCTGGCCTGAGACCTGGCCTGATTGTGGCTGGCGTGAAGCCTGGTCTGAAACCTGGCCGGTCTGAACGGCTCGTCTTACCGCACTGACACATGCCAGGGCGCTGAGCTCTCCCGGTGTGGCGGTTTAAAATCTCAGCGTGTTTAAAGTCTATGCTCGGGGTTCTGCGCATGCTTCAATGGGTTATGCGCATGTGCGTATCCGATTAACACGACCCGGGCAACTCGGGTCACCCGAGTTGCTAGAAATTCAAATAGAACACCGCGAGTGGAGCTGACAAAAACACGTCCCTTGTGCAAAAAGTTTAACCCACCTCTTGGCTGGGGTTGGCTAGGAGTGATGACGTCACATTTGTGCGTCAAAAAGTAGCTAGGGTCACCCGAGTTTATTAATCGAATACTCTGAAATGCCGTTTGATTTTGACACATGCGCAGAACCCTGAGCATAGAATCTAAACACACTGAGATTTTAAACCGCCACACCGGCCGCCCGGCGCCACACTCGGACAGCCGCCCGCCCGCAGGCTTTGCGACGTCTCTTCGGGGAAGACGAGTGGCCCGGGACAGGCGCACACCGCTAGACACGTCAGGGGCTGGCGACGTGCCCCGCCCGGGGCTGGCCGGGTTCTACCAACAAGTCGTGCGAGTATGTTTGTTTGCTGGGGTTTTAGGTCCTAGCAACATTAATGTCATATCAGGACAGTGTTTGTTGTTTTACGTACTGCCAACATCTAAGGTCTTATCGTCAGAAGGGGTATCGACTTGTGACAGTGCGCACTCATGGTGGCTTTATAGTGCTGCTCCACTGGGAGACCAGGCCACCAGCACAATGGCCTGATATCACACTAAATCACACTAAAACACATTATTCTGATACTGACCTAACCAGTCCTTGCCCTATCCTAGTGATGCTGAGCGCCAGGCTAGAAAGTATCAACCCGTCTGAAGGGACACAGACTGGAAAGTGCGGCTTTGTGTGTGTGTGTGTGTGTGTATGTGTGTGTGTATGTGTGTGTGTGTGTGTTTTTTTGTTTTAGTTTGTAGACACAGTCAACCCCGATTAATTCGGACTACTTTGTAAGATTAGCATAATCATATGGAAAACGATTTTGATCGTGAAGGTGGAATAAAATGAATGTCGGGGGATATATCTGTTCCATGAATATTGTAGTAGTCGGCAAGTAACCACATAGACAGGTAGGCGTGGGTAGTGTGGTGATATCAGGGAGCCTAGGTGGTGTAGTGGTTAGCACACTGGCCCGGAATGCAAATAGATGTGGGTTAGACTCCTGCTCTAGGCGCAATATTTCCCATTTTCATCACCCCCATGGGAATATCTTTGTCAGGTAACAACAATAAATGGGGTCAGAATGTGTGTGTGTGTGTGTGTGTGTGTGTGTGTGTGATATTCACATATGTGGTGTGTGTGATGTGTGTTGATTGT
>CM059187.1:52407838-52452838 GCA_030323885.1 Branchipolynoe longqiensis
AGTAGGCTAGGGAGAAGGAAGCACATCCGGGTCCAGCAATTAGCATAAGTAACTCACAACGGGAGGACGTTTGTGAGTTGCTCCACAGGATTTATCTACTACTACTGCTTTTATCCAAAAGTAAGTACTGTTTTCTTCGATAACTTTGTTTATCATGCTCTATAGCATCTTTTTATGAAAGTTCAGAACTTTCTTCAGTCCTGTTTGGACTTTGTACGTTTTTTAACTTACGGATAGAACATTGCGTGCCGCTGGCACAAACGAAACCGATACTGAGTTCTATCGACACCTGTTTTTCAGACAGGGAGAAATGGCAACCCGAGTTGCTCATTTCCTAAGAAAAGTCTCCCGGATCCTAATAGAGGATGATGTTGGGGATGCTTCTGGGTGTTTTTTTATAAACACCCCTGACCGGTTTAAGGCGAACCTCCGAGTTTCGTAATATTTTCTCCAACTTGTTGGCGCTGTAGCCACAGGTGGGAGAAGTGTACGGAACAGAGAGAGGGGCCGATCTCACGATCGATGCCCTCCGTTTGGTTGGTTTCGTTACCACACACTACGGCCTATTATTTAGCTTCACGCCTGTACTGGGACACGTTGCAACACACGTCTTGTACCATGTTCCTCAACCAGTGTTTATGGCTTAACTTGTGTAGTTGAGATGGATTGGGTTAGTAACGCTTTGTTTTGTTACAGGTTCCGATGGCCACTCGCGGAATAGCGCGTTTCGTTACAGTTCCCAGCGGTGGGTGTCCCCCGACGGATTACGATTCGTCTCCACCGGCTACGGCTCCGCCGTCCCCACATCCTGGGGCTCATGCCTCGGATCAAGACAGTGATCACGCCCCTCAACCAGTGGGGTGGGAGGCGAAAATGGCGGAGATGATGGAGGAGAAGATGCGCCTTTTCCAGGCGCAGACCTTTCCAGATCCTTCCCAAATCCCTGATGAGGATTGGGAAGACTTTTCTGAGGACGAAGAGGACACGCTTTCGGCACCTGAGGTTCCGAAACCGAAAGCGCGCGGCAAGAAACGCCGCACAGTGAGCAGTTCTGGTGACGAGTTCACAAAGAAAGCGAACTCTAAGCGCTCCAAAAGTCCAAAAAGAAGAAGAAGAAGAAGAAGAAGAAGGACTCTTCTTCAGACTCGTCGTCCGACTCTTCTTCCACCGAGTCGGATTCCGACACGGAACGAGCGGGTGTCTACGCCAAAATAGGCGTTAAAGCTGGCAAGAAAATTGTCAAAAAGAAAGCTCAGAAAGTGCGCACCACTACCATGATGCGCAAAACGGTGAATAGCCATTTCACTACGTTTAAACCGATCGAAGTCATCAACAAGTTGACTGAGCAGATTTCAGGAGTTAAGGGCATTCCTGCTTCGGTTTTCAAAGAGATGGATTCCGGCATTCATCTTTCCGACGAACGCCGTCGTTATGAAACTTCCCTCTGCCTTATCCATAAGGCAGTTTTGGGTGCCTTGACGTCTGTTATCCCTGTGGCTAACAGGATGCAGACAGAGAACAAGTTCTCGTCTTTGGCGCGGGTTATGGACCGGGGCATAGCTTTGTTAGCAGCCGCTAGTAACTACATGACCCATCGAAGATTTGAAAACGTTTTCAAATCGGTCACCACAGATGCCGGAAAAGAGGTTGCCCGCTCGAACAAGGTAACGGACCATGATGGTAAGGAATACACCGTGTATTCCGGACCTACCCCTATCAAGAGCAAACCGCTAGATAAATCCAAGATGTTTGGGGGTCAGCTAGCTTACCTGTACAAACAGGTAGAGGTCGACTACAAGAGTGCTAAAAACACTGAAGCAAAGAGTCGTCGCTTCCAAAACCCAGCAGGGTTCAGAAAGTCTAGGACGGATTTTCGATTCCGCAGAGGAGGAAGGCCGTTCAGGGGCGGACCGTCCTTCCAGTTAAACCAGCGAGGAAGGGGCCGAGGCGACAGGCCGGCCTCAAACTGGAACGACAACCGCGGCTACAAGAGGGATTTCGTTCCCAAGCCCCAGTTCCCGAAACAAGGGAACAAGTAGAGATTTCCACACAAACAGTGCAGCCTCCTGACCCTACAATGGTCACGGAGGAAACTCAAACTGAAGTAAGCCTTTTTCAAGCAGGGAATGTTTCTAATTGTTTACATCAATGGCAACAGTTAACCACTAATCCAGAGGTCCTGAATATTGTTAAAGGCATTCACATCCCTTTCACACAATTGCCTATACAAAAGAGAGCGCCTTTTCCGTATCAGTTTAATTCACTAGAAAAATCTCAGCTAGATCACCAGGTTCTACTGTTTGAGTCTAAGGGCATTGTCAACAGAGTTGAACATACTGAAGGGGAATATATTTCCAATATCTTCTCTACTCCTAAACCTGATGGTTCAATCCGAATGATTTTAGATTTAACTCAGTTGAATGAAATCATTGAATACAAACATTTCAAAATGTTTTCTTTAGAAACAGCTCGTGATTTAATTACCCCAGGGTGTTGGCTAGCGAGTGTTGATTTAAGGGATGCGTACTACACCGTTCCTATTCACCAGACAGATCGGAAATACCTACGTTTTCTCTGGAATGGCCAACTTTTTGAATTTACATGTTTACCTAATGGTTTGGCCTGCGCACCGCGTCTGTTTACTAAGTTGTTGAAACCAATTTTTGCACACATGGCAAAATTGGGGCATTGTATGTTTCCATACATAGATGATTCTTTTATTATGGGCCAATCTTTCACGCAATGTGAACTCGCTGTTAAAGATTTATGCAAAATTTTCACCAAATTGGGTTTCTTCATACATAACAAGAAATCAGTTTTTTCTCCTACTCAGGAGCTTAAGTGTCTCGGGTTCATTCTGAACACCACGGCTATGACCGTTTCGCTTACACGCCAAAAGAAAGATAAGCTTTACCGCACAGCGATACAGCTGTTAGACACTTCTAGGCCAAAGATTAGACAGGTCGCGGTCCTTATCGGGGTCATGGTTTCGTATAGTCCAGCTATTCTATACGGAGCGGCACACATAAAATCCCTCGAAATTGATAAAAATTTGGCGCTGGCCCGCGCAAAGGGAAACTTTGAAAAGACCATGTTTATTTCGGAGAACGGCCTAGCCGACATTGATTGGTGGCTAAACCACTTTGACCATTCCCCCAATCCCATTAGAATGGGAGAGCCTGACACTACCGTTACCACTGACGCGTCTCTCCAAGGGTGGGGAGCACATCAAAATGATGTAGCAACGGGAGGAAGATGGCTAGAATCGGAACTCCCCGATCATATTAACGTTCTAGAACTAAGGGCCATTTACTTGGGATTAACCAGTCTAGTAAAAATACCCAAAAATAATGTACGTATCCTCACGGATAACACCACAGCTATGGCTTATGTCAGAAATATGGGAGGTACAAAATCGATTAAATGTAATGCAATGGCACTTCTCATTTGGAACTGGGCTCAAACCTTTGATGTCTGGTTAACTGTTAATCACATTCCAGGCACACAAAATTGTCTAGCTGACAAGATGAGTCGCCAGTTCCATGATCACTTAGAGTGGTCACTTAATCCATCCATTTTCAAACACATTTGTCACACATGGGGTTCACCTCAGATCGATTTGTTCGCTTCGCGTAATAACTTTAAAATTCCAAAATATGTTTCGTGGCACCCGGAACCCAATGCTTGGCACATTGATGCCTTCTCCCTAAAGTGGCGACATCATTTCTTTTACATTTTCCCCCCCTTTACTATCATTAGCAAAGTCGCCAGAAAGATTCAAATGGAGGGGACACACGCCATACTCATCGTCCCCGAGTGGCACACGCAACCGTGGCTACCGACGTTACTAGCCACAGCCAAAAGCAGCCTTCGCTTCCCAAGATTCCGAGGAAACCTCAAACATCAGGGACCACTAGAACGCCACGGAAACGTGTCGACAACTCCGTTAGTGGCATTCCTTTTTTAAATAAATATTTAGAACAGTTTGGCTTAGACAAAATTACACAACAGCGTTTGGTTGATGATGCGTGGAGAAAAGGAACGGTGAAAATGTATACTACGTATTTAAAGAAATGGGGTATTTATTGCCTGCTTAAGAAAGTCAAGCCAATGACTCCCACAGTATCCCAGGTAGGACTCTTCCTACGTTACCTAGAGGACGAAGGCCTAGGATATGGCGCTATTAACGCTGCCAGATGTGCTCTGTCGATAATCCTACCGCGGGTTAATGGACAAACAATGGGTAAACACCATGTTATTTGTTGGATCATACGATCAATTTATCAGAGGAATCCGCCTAAACCCAAATATAATAGGTTTTGGGATGTTTCTCTAGTGTTCAACCTCTTCAAGAAATGGCCAGAAAATAAGTTTCTGGACGTTAAACTTTTAGGTTTCAAAGTCGCAGTTTTGCTTCTCCTGGTCACTGGACACAGAGGCCAAACTATAGTTGCCCTGTCGCTGAATGGTCTAGAAATTGACAGTAAAGAGGCCACGTTTGATTTATCAACTTTATTAAAATCAAACCGATTAGGTGACCCCCTTTCTACGATAGGGGTGTCCAGTTTCACTCAGGATCGCAAGTTATGTGTCGTATCTGCGATACGAAATTATATATCCAAGACAAGATTAATAAGAAACTCAAGACAGCTATTGGTCAGCTTTATTAAGCCACACAAGGCCATTTCCAGGGATACCCTCGCCCGATGGACAATGAATGTGTTAAAACTGGCGGGAGTAAATACAGACAGGTACTCATCGCACTCTACACGTGGTGCAATGGTGTCCAAGGCAAGATTGCTAGGCATCTCCGTTAAACGGATCCTAGCTCACGCGGGATGGAAAACCGCTACTTCGTTTGCTAGACATTACCACAAACGACTAGAGAAGCCTCAGCCGATAGCGCACAGGCTACTCACCAACTGAAAGAGAGAGGTAAGAAAAACATTGGTTTTTCCTCTTTTTTGCCATACAAATCGCTTTTCCATTGTTGCATACATAAGACATAATCACTAAAGAATAATAACAAAACAAGAATATCAGGATAAAAATTATTTTACGTAAAGGTCTCCCTAGCCTACGGCTAGCCAGAGGCGGCATACCGAGGTAAAATAGATTAGTTAGACGAATCTTACCTGGGTATAGATGATGGATAACTATTGTTTTACCGAGGTAGAAGCCTCGGTTAGACGTGGGCGAGGGCCCACCCACCACGCCCTGCCACGTCTAGTCAATCACTCAATTTAGCATGAGGTCACTTGACCTTAGGTTGTTTTTTAGAATCATTTTTATCCTGAATTAGTAGGTAAAGATTGCTGGACCCGGATGTGCTTCCTTCTCCCTCGCCCACGTCTAACCGAGGCTTCTACCTCGGTAAAACAATAGTTATCCATCATCTATACCCAGGTAAGATTCGTCTAACTAATCTATTATATATATATATATATTTTACCTCGGTATGCCGCCTCTGGCTAGCCGTAGGCTAGGGAGAAGGAAGCACATCCGGGTCCAGCAATTAGCATAAGTAACTCACAACGGGAGGACGTTTGTGAGTTGCTCCACAGGATTTATCTACTACTACTGCTTTTATCCAAAAGTAAGTACTGTTTTCTTCGATAACTTTGTTTATCATGCTCTATAGCATCTTTTTATGAAAGTTCAGAACTTTCTTCAGTCCTGTTTGGACTTTGTACGTTTTTTAACTTACGGATAGAACATTGCGTGCCGCTGGCACAAACGAAACCGATACTGAGTTCTATCGACACCTGTTTTTCAGACAGGGAGAAATGGCAACCCGAGTTGCTCATTTCCTAAGAAAAGTCTCCCGGATCCTAATAGAGGATGATGTTGGGGATGCTTCTGGGTGTTTTTTATAAACACCCCTGACCGGTTTAAGGCGAACCTCCGAGTTTCGTAATATTTTCTCCAACTTGTTGGCGCTGTAGCCACAGGTGGGAGAAGTGTACGGAACAGAGAGAGGGGCCGATCTCACGATCGATGCCCTCCGTTTGGTTGGTTTCGTTACCACACACCTACGGCAAATTTAGCTTCACGCCTGTACTGACACGTTGCAAAACACGTTCTCTGTACCATGTTCCTCAACCCAGTTTACTGGCTTACACTTGTGTAGTTGAGATGATTCCGGGTTAGTAACGCTTTGGTTTCGTTACAGTTCCCGATGGCCACTCGCCGGAATAAGCCGCCCGCTGCAGCGGTGGGTGTCCCCCCGACGGATTACGATTCGTCTCCACCGGCTACGGCTCCGCCGTCCCCACATCCTGGGGCTCATGCCTCGGATCAAGACAGTGATCACGCCCCTCAACCAGTGGGGTGGGAGGCGAAAATGGCGGAGATGATGGAGGAGAAGATGCGCCTTTTCCAGGCGCAGACCTTTCCAGATCCTTCCCAAATCCCTGATGAGGATTGGGAAGACTTTTCTGAGGACGAAGAGGACACGCTTTCGGCACCTGAGGTTCCGAAACCGAAAGCGCGGGGCAAGAAACGCCGCCCAGTGAGCAGTTCTGGTGACGAGTTCACAAAGAAAGCGAACTCTAAGCGCTCCAAAAAGTCCAAAAAGAAGAAGAAGAAGAAGAAGAAGGACTCTTCTTCAGACTCGTCGTCCGACTCTTCTTCCACCGAGTCGGATTCCGACACGGAACGAGCGGGTGTCTACGCCAAAATAGGCGTTAAAGCTGGCAAGAAAATTGTCAAAAAGAAAGCTCAGAAAGTGCGCACCACTACCATGATGCGCAAAACGGTGAATAGCCATTTCACTACGTTTAAACCGATCGAAGTCATCAACAAGTTGACTGAGCAGATTTCAGGAGTTAAGGGCATTCCTGCTTCGGTTTTCAAAGAGATGGATTCCGGCATTCATCTTTCCGACGAACGCCGTCGTTATGAAACTTCCCTCTGCCTTATCCATAAGGCAGTTTTGGGTGCCTTGACGTCTGTTATCCCTGTGGCTAACAGGATGCAGACAGAGAACAAGTTCTCGTCTTTGGCGCGGGTTATGGACCGGGGCATAGCTTTGTTAGCAGCCGCTAGTAACTACATGACCCATCGGAGATTTGAAAACGTTTTCAAATCGGTCACCACAGATGCCGGAAAAGAGGTTGCCCGCTCGAACAAGGTAACGGACCATGATGGTAAGGAATACACCGTGTATTCCGGACCTACCCCTATCAAGAGCAAACCGCTAGATAAATCCAAGATGTTTGGGGGTCAGCTAGCTTACCTGTACAAACAGGTAGAGGTCGACTACAAGAGTGCTAAAAACACTGAAGCAAAGAGTCGTCGCTTCCAAAACCCAGCAGGGTTCAGAAAGTCTAGGACGGATTTTCGATTCCGCAGAGGAGGAAGGCCGTTCAGGGGCGGACCGTCCTTCCAGTTCAACCAGCGAGGAAGGGGCCGAGGCGACAGGCCGGCCTCAAACTGGAACGACAACCGCGGCTACAAGAGGGATTTCGTTCCCAAGCCCCAGTTCCCGAAACAAGGGAACAAGTAGAGATTTCCACACAAACAGTGCAGCCTCCTGACCCTACAATGGTCACGGAGGAAACTCAAACTGAAGTAAGCCTTTTTCAAGCAGGGAATGTTTCTAATTGTTTACATCAATGGCAACAGTTAACCACTAATCCAGAGGTCCTGAATATTGTTAAAGGCATTCACATCCCTTTCACACAATTGCCTATACAAAAGAGAGCGCCTTTTCCGTATCAGTTTAATTCACTAGAAAAATCTCAGCTAGATCACCAGGTTCTACTGTTTGAGTCTAAGGGCATTGTCAACAGAGTTGAACATACTGAAGGGGAATATATTTCCAATATCTTCTCTACTCCTAAACCTGATGGTTCAATCCGAATGATTTTAGATTTAACTCAGTTGAATGAAATCATTGAATACAAACATTTCAAAATGTTTTCTTTAGAAACAGCTCGTGATTTAATTACCCCAGGGTGTTGGCTAGCGAGTGTTGATTTAAGGGATGCGTACTACACCGTTCCTATTCACCAGACAGATCGGAAATACCTACGTTTTCTCTGGAATGGCCAACTTTTTGAATTTACATGTTTACCTAATGGTTTGGCCTGCGCACCGCGTCTGTTTACTAAGTTGTTGAAACCAATTTTTGCACACATGGCAAAATTGGGGCATTGTATGTTTCCATACATAGATGATTCTTTTATTATGGGCCAATCTTTCACGCAATGTGAACTCGCTGTTAAAGATTTATGCAACATTTTCACCAAATTGGGTTTCTTCATACATAACAAGAAATCGGTTTTTTCTCCTACTCAGGAGCTTAAGTGTCTCGGGTTCATTCTGAACACCACGGCTATGACCGTTTCGCTTACACGCCAAAAGAAAGATAAGCTTTACCGCACAGCGATACAGCTGTTAGACACTTCTAGGCCAAAGATTAGACAGGTCGCGGTCCTTATCGGGGTCATGGTTTCGTATAGTCCAGCTATTCTATACGGAGCGGCACACATAAAATCCCTCGAAATTGATAAAAATTTGGCGCTGGCCCGCGCAAAGGGAAACTTTGAAAAGACCATGTTTATTTCGGAGAACGGCCTAGCCGACATTGATTGGTGGCTAAACCACTTTGACCATTCCCCCAATCCCATTAGAATGGGAGAGCCTGACACTACCGTTACCACTGACGCGTCTCTCCAAGGGTGGGGAGCACATCAAAATGATGTAGCAACGGGAGGAAGATGGCTAGAATCGGAACTCCCCGATCATATTAACGTTCTAGAACTAAGGGCCATTTACTTGGGATTAACCAGTCTAGTAAAAATACCCAAAAATAATGTACGTATCCTCACGGATAACACCACAGCTATGGCTTATGTCAGAAATATGGGAGGTACAAAATCGATTAAATGTAATGCAATGGCACTTCTCATTTGGAACTGGGCTCAAACCTTTGATGTCTGGTTAACTGTTAATCACATTCCAGGCACACAAAATTGTCTAGCTGACAAGATGAGTCGCCAGTTCCATGATCACTTAGAGTGGTCACTTAATCCATCCATTTTCAAACACATTTGTCACACATGGGGTTCACCTCAGATCGATTTGTTCGCTTCGCGTAATAACTTTAAAATTCCAAAATATGTTTCGTGGCACCCGGAACCCAATGCTTGGCACATTGATGCCTTCTCCCTAAAGTGGCGACATCATTTCTTTTACATTTTCCCCCCCTTTACTATCATTAGCAAAGTCGCCAGAAAGATTCAAATGGAGGGGACACACGCCATACTCATCGTCCCCGAGTGGCACACGCAACCGTGGCTACCGACGTTACTAGCCACAGCCAAAAGCAGCCTTCGCTTCCCAAGATTCCGAGGAAACCTCAAACATCAGGGACCACTAGAACGCCACGGAAACGTGTCGACAACTCCGTTAGTGGCATTCCTTTTTTAAATAAATATTTAGAACAGTTTGGCTTAGACAAAATTACACAACAGCGTTTGGTTGATGATGCGTGGAGAAAAGGAACGGTGAAAATGTATACTACGTATTTAAAGAAATGGGGTATTTATTGCCTGCTTAAGAAAGTCAAGCCAATGACTCCCACAGTATCCCAGGTAGGACTCTTCCTACGTTACCTAGAGGACGAAGGCCTAGGATATGGCGCTATTAACGCTGCCAGATGTGCTCTGTCGATAATCCTACCGCGGGTTAATGGACAAACAATGGGTAAACACCATGTTATTTGTTGGATCATACGATCAATTTATCAGAGGAATCCGCCTAAACCCAAATATAATAGGTTTTGGGATGTTTCTCTAGTGTTCAACCTCTTCAAGAAATGGCCAGAAAATAAGTTTCTGGACGTTAAACTTTTAGGTTTCAAAGTCGCAGTTTTGCTTCTCCTGGTCACTGGACACAGAGGCCAAACTATAGTTGCCCTGTCGCTGAATGGTCTAGAAATTGACAGTAAAGAGGCCACGTTTGATTTATCAACTTTATTAAAATCAAACCGATTAGGTGACCCCCTTTCTACGATAGGGGTGTCCAGTTTCACTCAGGATCGCAAGTTATGTGTCGTATCTGCGATACGAAATTATATATCCAAGACAAGATTAATAAGAAACTCAAGACAGCTATTGGTCAGCTTTATTAAGCCACACAAGGCCATTTCCAGGGATACCCTCGCCCGATGGACAATGAATGTGTTAAAACTGGCGGGAGTAAATACAGACAGGTACTCATCGCACTCTACACGTGGTGCAATGGTGTCCAAGGCAAGATTGCTAGGCATCTCCGTTAAACGGATCCTAGCTCACGCGGGATGGAAAACCGCTACTTCGTTTGCTAGACATTACCACAAACGACTAGAGAAGCCTCAGCCGATAGCGCACAGGCTACTCACCAACTGAAAGAGAGAGGTAAGAAAAACATTGGTTTTTCCTCTTTTTTGCCATACAAATCGCTTTTCCATTGTTGCATACATAAGACATAATCACTAAAGAATAATAACAAAACAAGAATATCAGGATAAAAATTATTTTACGTAAAGGTCTCCCTAGCCTACGGCTAGCCAGAGGCGGCATACCGAGGTAAAATAGATTAGTTAGACGAATCTTACCTGGGTATAGATGATGGATAACTATTGTTTTACCGAGGTAGAAGCCTCGGTTAGACGTGGGCGAGGGCCCACCCACCACGCCCTGCCACGTCTAGTCAATCACTCAATTTAGCATGAGGTCACTTGACCTTAGGTTGTTTTTTTGAATCATTTTTATCCTGAATTAGTAGGTAAAGATTGCTGGACCCGGATGTGCTTCCTTCTCCCTCGCCCACGTCTAACCGAGGCTTCTACCTCGGTAAAACAATAGTTATCCATCATCTATACCCAGGTAAGATTCGTCTAATAATCTATATATATATATATATATATATATATATATATATATAACATGGCGTGCACACATACATGCCACCATAGATAACATGGCATGCACACATAACGTAGATACATACATGTACACCTGTGTATATATAGACATACTGACATACATACACACACTGGCATGCTTACATATATCATTTTTATGCTTACATACCAACCTAATAAAAGTAATAACATACATACTGACATACGTACATGCTGGTATGCTGACATGCATACATTCCGACATACATCCCCCCACACATATATTTGATGTATAACACATTATACAAGTATAAATACAATGGTAACATGTACATCCTATATTTCCTCTTGCGCATTATATATTCAGTAAAACCTCTCTAAATCGACCGACCATGGGACCTACATTAAATGGTCCATTTATGGAGGTGATCAGTTTAGGGATTTAAACGAATTGTTACAATAATACCATGGGCGATTGTTTGGGACCTAAATAAAGCGATCGATATAGGGAGTGGTCAATCTGTGGAGGTGGTCGGTTATAGAGGATTTACGGATCCCCCCCCCCCCCCCCCGTTATAACGTGATCGTTGGGGTCCATAAAAATAAAGATGTCATCGCGAAAAACTTCAGAGTGAGTGGAGTGTCAAGCCCCGCGCAGGTGGTGCGGTGCATGGCGATACCTCCTCTCACCCCCCCCCCCATAGGGTGGGGGGGGGGGGGTAGAGGAGGAGGTACTACAGAGCTTATTACATGCTATAAAGGGCCTTATCACTATCCACATAGATATATACATACATACATACACATATACATACATACATACATACATACATACATACATACATACATACATACATACATACATACATACATACACATATACATACATACATACATACATATATATATATATACATACATACATATACACATACACATACACATACACATACACATACACACACACACACACCTTCCTCACTTCTCTAACAACACCGGCGCAAAGTGTGCAGTGAATGGCGATGGGTCTATGACAAGTATGAGTTACAACTCGGGAGCATCCGTGACCAGATAGCCATTCAACCGTTCTGCCGCAATGTACACCTAGCATTCCCTGGTCTCATTGATTAATTGATAGGGGCGTGAAGTCCTAGCCATATCTGAGGTGACTGATTTTAACAATGTACCCTCATAGCGGTTTTATAGTGTGGCCTCCTTGGGATACTGTGTCACCGACATTGTGACACAATATTCCAACCAGTCACATCATCCAGCCAACCAAGCTTTGCCCTACCCTATCCTGCTAGTGCCAAGTTAATTAATATTTTGTGAATCCTGCTTTGTTCGGCGAGGTGTGAGCGTCTGTATAGTGCATACCTGTCTAACCTGTAATTTAAGGTAAAAAGCAAATAAAACTCACTAGTCTTTGCGACACATTCGTGTATGTGTCTGGCATATTTACAAGTGGTTTTCTTATTCCTCTTCCTTTTCACTTTCCTCTCACTCTTCCTCTTCACCCTCTTCCCCCTCTTCCAATCCCCCCCCCCCCTCCTCCTCCCCCTCCCCCCTCTCCTCCCTCTCCTCCTACCCCTCCCCTCCTAATCTAATCCTTCATGTAGGCGCTGTGCGTTCAGACTACCCTAAAATGCGGGTGGGTGGGATTGGAGGAGTGAGGAGAGTGTGTGTGAGTGTGTGTGTGTGTGTGTGTGTGTGTGTGTGTGTCTGTGTCTCTCTCTCTCTCTCTCTCTCTGTGTCTCTCTGTCCCTCGTTCTCTCTGTCTCTCTATCTGTCTCTCTCTCTGTCTCTCTCTCTGTCTCTCTCTGTCTCTCTCTCGCTGTGTGTGTGTGTGTGTGTGTGTGTGTGTGTATGTGTAGAGCATCGCTGATGCTGTGCGAATACAGATAGAGTGTTTTGTGGTGGATCTGGGTAAACACACACGACCTGGTGACGCTGGTGCCCACGTGGTGGGGTGTGTGCGGACAGGTAGGCGCCCAGCGGTGAGTAAGGCAAACAACAAACACTTCTGGCACCGTTCTCCTCCACCAGGCTCGGTAGGAAGCGGAGCACGCTCTACTCTAGTTACTCTCGCAGCCCTATCCGGCGCGGTGGCCCGGCCCAGTCGACAGAGCGCGGGCCTCACGTGTGGGAGATCGGGAGTTCAGCTCACGGTCGAGTCAAACCAATGACTTATAAAGTTGATACTACTTTTGTCGCTTCCTAGTCTCGCATGTGGGAGGCCGGGAGTTTGGTTCCCGGTTGAGTCAAACCAATGACTTGATACTTTTGATACTTGACAGTTCCTAGCATGGCATTTGGGAGTAATAATAGGATAGGGCAAGGACTGGTTAGCTCAGTGTCAGGATAATGTGACTAGGTGGGATATTAGGTCATGGTGCTGGTGGCCTGATTTCCCACAGAGGCAGCGCTATTATTATTATGTCGCAATAAGTGTGCACTATCACAAGTTAGTGATATGACCTTAGATGTTGTCAGGATGTAAAACTCCAACAAGCAACCAACCATTAATAGAATCTGAGCTTTACGCTCAACTCCTTCCTGAAGAGGCCATCCTGATGCACGGGGTCATAAACAGTTTGGTTAATTGGGGGAGGGGGTTGCATCCTAGCAACATCTAAGGACATATTAGTAGCACGCGCTTATGGACGCTTTATATAAGTATGCTTGGTATAAGCATATCAATATACAGGTTACAGTTTACATATTGTACGTGAAAGAGGGGGCTGGAGAGACAAAGAGGGAGAAGGGCAGAAGAGTGAGATCCTGAGAGATAGTAAGTAGCCATGTGTTTGAAAGATACAAAATTGAGATAGCTAAGGACACTGATGGGTTGACTACTACTACTAGTAGGAGAGAAACAGACTTTCTGGTAGACTGGGATTAATATGAATAGTAGTATAATACAAGTACATTGTCAGTATAAGAACCTGCCAACATTAACAAACTGATACACAGATATGGAGATTAAATGTTAAAGGCCCAGTCACACCTCACCGGATTGAGCAACGGACAGAATTGTCTAGTCCGGTGGTGATAAGTATCAAAATGTTGCAAAATCGGGTCTATGAATGGACATGAAAGGGACCTGAAACGGACATGAGCAGATAGCCAACGGACGGTAAGCGGACTAAACAGACTCAAACCGGACAAGAACCGTAGACGTCAGTCCAGCGGCATCCGTTCTTAGTTTTGTGCATGTTCAAAACTTGTACGAACACAAAACGGACATTGTTCGTTTTCTGTCCGTTTCCCCCAATCCGGTTATACAGACAGCTACGGAGGGAAATTAATATACCCCTACTAATAAAAAAGCACATGCCCGCTTGTGCCCGATTAAGCCGTTTTCTCCGATAATTCTAATATATATGTGCAATTAGTCAAACTTCTTATGCATTCGCTGGCGTCTCTCCCCCCCCCCCCCTCTCCCATCCCCCCCTCCCCCACTTGGAAGTTAAAGGGTCAAAGCTGGTTGAAAATATCACAAACGAAGTGTCTGTGAACCGCTCACTCACCACGATTCACGTGGGAATTACTACCGTTGGTGTTGTTTGAAAACCTCCACAGCCGAGATAACATTAAGAGCTAGCGAGAAATGGATAATTGTTTATTTTAAAAACTACAAAAAAAAAGGTTGTAAGTTGATAGTGCAGGTGATAGCAGGAAACAACAGTATGGGGCGTGTGTGTGTGGACAGGGGGAGCTGGGGGGGGGGAGATAACAAGCGAGAGAGCGAGAGTAAAGCCGTGTTCACGCCCACAACTTTAGGCCGAACTAGATAAGGCGAACTAGATGAGGCGAACTAGTGTCGCGTCCACACGCGGAGCGGATTAAGGCGGAAATCGATATCTGCGCATGAGCAAGTCCAAACTAACCAGCACCAGTTTCGGTTAGTCGACGTCGGCACTAGAGAGTGTGGGTTCGACCTAGATCTGTTTCGACTGAATCGTATTGTTTTGGAACGGTCAAAACTTCTGCTGGGCAGTGAAACCCTAAAAATATATGATGAAAAAAATATCTGTGCACCTCTAGCCGATTCATAGACCAAATTATATTATATAGTGTGACATGCTTAATCCGCTTCAAGTAAACCGCTACCGTCCACACAAGCAAGATGGGCCGACTCAAGCTAGTTCGCTTCATTTAAACCACCTCGCGAGGCGACCTACTGGAGGCGAACTAGATGAGGCGACTCAGCCCTAATCCGCCTCAGCATCGGGTTCACGCGGCCAATGTGAGCTGACTTAGATAAGGCGCACTAGATGAGGCGACTTAACGCCGAGGTGTGAACACGGGTATAGAGAGGAAGAGGTGGTGGCTTGTGCACCGTCACTTGCAGTATGAAAACCACGGCCTGTGTGTGTGTGTTTGTGTGTATGAAGGGAGTCACTTACCGACCGTCACTTACATGATAGAAGCATAGGGATACGCGCGTGTGTGTAAAGTGTGTATGTGTGTGTAAAGGGGATAGATTGTCCACTGTCACTTACACTGACAGTATAAAAGCCAAGGTTGAGTATGTGTGTAAAGGCTCTGTCACACCTCACCGGATTGGGGAAACGGAAAGAAACCGAACAAAGTCCGGTAGAATATGTCAATGTCCGGTTTCTATACGGTCAGCATCCTGCTTTTCCGTTCTGTGTCCGGTGGTGTCCGGCGTCTACGGTGTCAAGTTTTGAACATGCACAAAGCTTGGAACGGATGCCGCTGCTTTGATGTCTATGGTTCTTGTCCGATTTGAGTTTGTTTAGTCCGCTTATCGTCTGTTGGCTATCCGTTCACGTAAGTTTCATGTCCGTTTAATGTTCGTTCGTCCGGTGGCCTTTGACCCGATATCGCAACATTTTGATACTTATATTGCCCGAACACCACCGGACTAGAAAATTCTGTCTGTTGCTCAATCCGGAATAGTGTGACAGGCACTTTAAGGGAGTGGCTTGTCCGCTGTCATTTACAGTTAAAAGCCAAGGTTGTGTGTAAAGGGGGTAGCTTGTCCACAGTCGCAGTATAACAGCCATGTGTGTTTAAAGGGGGTGGATTGTCCACTGTCACAATATAAAACCAAAGGATGTGTATGTATAAAGGGTGGCTTGTCCACTGTCACAATATAAAAGCCAATGCTGTGTGTATGTGTGTGAAGGGGTTCGACTTGTCCAGTCACTTCCAGTATAAATGCATGGAGCTGTGTGCGCGTGCATGTGTGTGTTGCTTGTCCACCATCACTTACAATATAAATGCACATAGCTGTGTGTGTATGTGTGTGTGTGCTTATCCACCGTCACTTACAGTATAAATGCATAAAGCTGTGTGTGTGCTTGTCCACCATCACTTACAGTATAAATGCATAGCGCTGTGTGTGTGTGCTTGTCCACCATCACTTACAGTATAAATGCATAGAGCTGTGTGTGTGCTTATCCACCGTCACTTACAGTATAAATGCATAGAGCTGTGTGTGTGCTTGTCCACTGTCACTTACAGTATAAATGCATAGAGCTGTGTGTGTGCTTATCCACTGTCACTTACAGTATAAATGCATAGAGCTGTGTGTGTGCTTGCCCACCATCACTTACAGTATAAATGCATAGAGCTGTGTGTCTGCTTGTCCACCATCACTTACAGTATAAATGTGTCGTGGGGGTGATGAAAATGGGAAATACTGCGCCTAGAGCGGGACTCGAACCCACATCTCTTTGCATTCCGGGCCAGTGTGCTAACCATTACACCACCTAGGCTCCCTGATATCAATACACTCCCCACGCCTACCTGTCTATGTGGTTACTTGCCTGAGAGGTCAGTGCAGACCACTACACTCGTCCCCCTGGAATTGTAAGTCTTGTAATGCTTACAATTACATACATACAGGCAATGCACTAACACATACATACACAGGGTAGGTTCAACAACCATACAGCGCAAAGCTTGTACAGGATCCTGATCACGGCAACCAGTGTCGTGGGGGTGATGAAAATGGGAAATACTGCGCCTAGAGCGGGACTCGAACCCACATCTCTTTGCATTCCGGGCCAGTGTGCTAACCATTACACCACCTAGGCTCCCTGATATCAATACACTCCCCACGCCTACCTGTCTATGTGGTTACTTGCCTGAGAGGTCAGTGAAGACCACTACAAATGCATAGAGCTGTGTGTGTGCTTGCCCACCATCACTTACAGTATAAATGCATAGAGCTGTGTGTGCGTTCTTGTCCACCATCACTTACAGTATAAATGCATAGAGCTGTGTGTGTCCTTGCCCACCATCACTTACAGTATAAATGCATAGAGCTGTGTGTGTGTGTCCTTGCCCACCATCACTTACAGTATAAATGCATAGAGCTGTGTGTGTGTGCTTGCCCACCATCACTTACAGTATAAATGCATAGAGCTGTGTGTGTCCTTGTCCACCATCACTTACAGTATAAATGCATAGAGCTGTGTGTGCTTGTCCACCATCACTTACAGTATGAATGCACATAGCCGTGTGTGTACTTGTCTACCATCACTTACAGTATAAATGCATATAGCTGTGTGTGTGCTTGTCCACCATCACTTACAGTATAAATGCATAGAGCTGTGTGTGTGTGCTTGTCCACCATCACTTACAGTATAAATGCATAGAATTGTGTGTGTGCTTGTCCACCATCACTTACAGTATAAATGCATAGGGCTGTGTGTGTGCATGCTTGTGCACCGTCACTTCAAGTATAAATGCATATAGCTGTGTGTGTGTGCTTGTCCACCATCACTTACAGTATGAATGCACATAGCCGTGTGTGTACTTGTCTACCATCACTTACAGTATAAATGCATAGAGCTGTGTGGGTGTGCTTGTCCACCATCACTTATAGTATAAATGCATAGAGCTGTGTGTGTGTGCTTGTCCACCGTCACTTACAGTATAAATGCATAGAGCTGTGTGTGTGCTTGTCCACCGTAACTGACAGTATAAATGCATATGGCTGTGTGTGCATGCTTGTGCACCGTCACTTACAGTATAAATGCATAGAGCTGTGTGTGTGCTTGTCCACCGTCACTTACAGTATAAATGCATAGAGCTGTGTGTGTGCTTGTCCACCGTCACTTACAGTATAAATGCATAGGGCTGTGTGTGTGTGCATGCTTGTGCACCGTCACTTACAGTATAAATGCATAGAGATGTGTGTGTGCTTGTGCACCGTCACTTACAGGATACATGCATAGAGCTGTGTGGGTGTGCTTGTCCACCATCACTTATAGTATAAATGCATAGAGCTGTGTGTGTGCCTGTCCACCATCACTTACAGTATAAATGCATAGAGCTGTGTGTGTGCTTGTCCACCGTCACTTACAGTATAAATGCATAGGGCTGTGTGTGTGCATGCTTGTGCACCGTCACTTACAGTATAAATGCATAGAGCTGTGTGTGTGTGCTTGTCCACCATCACTTACAGTATCAATGCATAGAGCTGTGTGTGTGTGCTTGTCCACTGTCACTTACAGTATAATTGCATAGAGCTGTGTGTGTGCTTGTCCACCGTCACTTACAGTATAAATGCATAGAGCTGTGTGTGTGCTTGTCCACCATCACTTACAGTATAAATGCATAGAGCTGTGTGTGTGCTTGTCCACCATCACTTACAGTATAAATGCATAGAGCTGTGTGTGTGCTTGTCCACCGTCACTTACAGTATCAATGCATAGAGCTGTGTGTGTGCTTGTCCACCATCAATTACAGTATAAATGCATAGAGCTGTGTGTGTGCTTGTCCACCATCACTTACAGTATCAATGCATAGAGCTGTGTGTGTGCTTGTCCACTGTTACTTACAGTATAATTGCATAGAGCTGTGTGTGTGTGTGCTTGTCCACCATCACTTACAGTATGCATGCATAGAGCTGCGTGTGTGTGTGTTGTCCACTGTCACTTACAGTATAAATGCATAGGGCTGTGTGTGTGTGCTTGTCCACTGTCACTTACAGTATAAATGCATAGAGCTGTGTGTGTGTGTGTGGTGTCCACCATCACTTACAGTATACATGCATAGAGCTGTGTGTGTGTGTTGTCCACCATCACTTACAGTATACATGCATAGAGCTGTGTGTGTATTGTCCACCATCACTTACAGTATACATGCATAGAGCTCTGTGTGTATGTGTGTGCTTGTCCACCGTCACTTACAGTATACATGCATAGCGCTGTGTGTGTGTGTGGTGTCCACCATCACTTACAGTATACATGCATAGAGCTGCATGTGTGTGGTGTCCACCATCACTTACAGTATACATGCATAGAGCTGTATATGTGTGTGTGTGTGTGTGTGTGTTGTTCACCGTCACTTACAATATACATGCATAGAGCTGCATGTGTGTGTGGTGTCCACCGTCACTTACAGTCTAAAAACCACGGCTGTGTGTGTTGAGCGCATCCTCCTGACGCTCACCAGCTTTCTGTTGTCTGTTATAGCGTGCGTTATGGTACGTTGGACATTCCCACGGTCATGTACTCGAGATTATGTCAAGTTGAACGTGGCCATTTTTCAGCACACACTCGGCGTGTCCGCCCATTGCCTTCTGCAGTTCACATACCTGAACGAAAGTCCCTCAAAAGAACCTGGCCTGCTCTCAATTCAATAGGAATAATTCTGACGCATGCACAGGGTGTGTCGACACTACTGATAATAGCCACTGTTGGAAGTTGTCTGGTGGGCATAAGACCGTTAAAGGTGTATGGACACTGCTGATAATATCCACTGTTGCAAGGTGTCTAGCAGGCATAAAACAGTCACTGGGTGTGTGGACACTGCTGATAATATCCACTGTTGCAAGGTGTCGTCGAGAGGGCATAAGACAGTCACAGGGTTTGTGGACACTGCTGATAATATAGCCAGTGTTGCTAGGTGTCTGGCAGGCATAAGATCACCACAAGGTGTAGAGACTGTTGATAATAGCCACTGTTGCAAGGTATCTAGCAGGTATAAGACTGTCACAGGGTGTGTGGACAGTGCGGATAATACTTTAATAACCACTGTTGGAAGTTGTCTGGTGGGCATATGACAGTCACAAGGTGCATGGATACTGCTGATAATAGCCACTGTTGCAAGGTGTCTAGCTAAAAAAAAAACAAGCTGGTTTTATTTAACGATGCCTCTAGAGCACATTGATTTTCATATCATCAGCTATTGGACATCAAACATGGTCATTCTGACATATTTCTTTGGAGGAAACCCACTGCCGCCACATAGGCTACTCTTTCCGATAAGCAGCAAGGGGACTTTTATATGCACTTTCCCACAGGCAGGACAGCCCATGGCGCAATCTTTGATGAACCAGTTCAAAGTTCAAGGTGTCTAGCGGGCATAAGACAGTCACAGGGTGTGTGGGCACTGCTGATAATAGCTACTGTTGGAAGTTGTCTGGTATAAGACTGTTATGGGGTGTGTGGACACAGCTGGTAATAGCTACTTTTGGAAGTTGTCTGGTATAAGACTTATGGGGTGTGTGGACACTGCTGGTAATAGCTACTTTTGGAAGTTGTCTGGTATAAGACTGTTATGGGGTGTGTTTACACTGCTGGTAATAGCTACTTTTGGAAGTTGTCTGGTGTGGATTAAGAGTAAGACCGTCACAAGGTGTATGGGCACTGCTGATAATAGCCACTGTTGCAAGATGTCTAGTCGGTATAAGACTGTCATGGGGTGTTTGGACACTGCTTAAAGTTGTCTGGTGAGCACAAGAGTTAAGACCGTCTCAAGGTGTATGGGTACTGCTGATCATAGCCACTGATGCAAGGTGTCTAGCGGGCATAAGACTGACTTGGTGTGTAGACATTGATCAGAATCGCCCCTGTCGGAAGGTTTCCAGCAGGCATAATATACTACCACAGGGTATGCGGACGCTGTTGATAAGTTCCACTCTCGCATGGTGTATGGCGGACATAAGACGGTGACAGGGTAGTTGACGCAGCAGGTGTTGTTATATAGACGTAGCGGTGGGTGGGTGTGTTGTGGGGGGAAGGGGGGCGGGGTGTCCCGAGGAGTTGTAATAACAGAGGTAATTCACATTGACAGTGCACACCTCACTCTCGTTCTACATGTGGAGTATAAAGAAACTCACGCAGGGACGCGGACCATTGACGAGAGGGCACGAACAGTAGCATTAACTGTTCACCAACCATGCACTACAAGCTGGAAGGGGCGGTGTGGTTAGTGCGTCCGCTTCCTATGCAACAGTTGGTTGGTTGGTTGGTTGGTTGATTGGTTGGTTGTTAGAGGTTTATGTCCTGGCAACATCTGAGGTCATATCAGCAGTGGTACCGACGTGTGACAGTGCGCACCCATGGTGGCTTTATAGTGCTGCCCCACTGGGAGACCAAACCGCCAGCACCATGACCTGATATCCCACTCAGTCAGATTATCTTAACTGAGCCA
The DNA here is from genome assembly GCA_030323885.1 of Branchipolynoe longqiensis. Classification (NCBI taxonomy): domain Eukaryota; kingdom Metazoa; phylum Annelida; class Polychaeta; order Phyllodocida; family Polynoidae; genus Branchipolynoe; species Branchipolynoe longqiensis. The sequence goes on from CM059187.1 coordinate 52,429,149, forward strand.
ACAGGTCGTTGCCCTATCCTAATAATGCCGAGTGCCTGGCTAGGAAGTGACAAATATTGATTTTTAAGTTGTTGGATTGAATCGACCAGGGTTCGATCGAACCTGCAGGTCCGAATCCTATGATCTACCAAAACGGGAGACGGACGCTCAACTTATTCAGCCATCCCGCCTGGTCTCCTATGCAACAGGTCGTGCGGTCGAGCCCCATTGGTGTTAAAGTTGCATAATCCGTTGGCTTTGAGCTTTTGCGACTTTGTGTGGGGGGAGGGGGGAGGCGGTTCTAGATGAACATATTATGTATGTACAATCTTGCCACCGGTGCCAAAAAAGAAAAAGAAAATTTAAATTTAAAGAAAAATTGAGTAGAAATTCTATTTTTAAAAGCTTGTTTTATTTAACGACGCCTCTATAGGACATTGACTTTTTATCATCGGCTACTGGACGTCAAGGAGTAAACATTAATCAAGGATGAAAGATCTCCGTGATTCCGCGGATTTCCGGGATTTTTCAATCCAGCAGCACCAGCAACGTATACTAATATGTGGTGCAGACTCTGCAGGACTATCAGCGTATACTACTAATAAATGTTCCAAGCACTGCAGCACTATCAACATACACTACTAATAAATGCTTCAAACGGCACAGCACTATCAGCGGCTACCAATATATATGAAACCCGACTTCGGGGAATTTTCCCGCGATTCCCTGACAATGCTAAACCTATGGGAGAATATCAGCTTTTTTGCTTTTTTCCCAGAGAGCACTTTCATCCCTTGGTTGATTTGTCTTCTGATTTTAAAACTACAACAACTAGCCATACATGTGAAACCTGCTGACTGCCGACATATGAGGATAGTTCTCAGTTGTGGTCCGGTGCACTCTCTCACATTATCCTGACAAAGTGACATTAAACCAACCAATCCTTGCCCTGTCCTAATATTTCAAAGCGCCGGGCTAGGTGGCGAAAAGAACATATTTTGTACACTTTTGATTTGACTCGGCCGGGGATAGATCCTAGGACCTCCCACCAGGGAAGCAGGCACGGTCTGACTAGTAGGTGGTTTGGTAGTGAAACAAGGGCACAGCAGGTCAAGGACTTCTTTTGTTGTTATAAAAAAATATTTAAAAAAAATGTATTTATTGTTTTGGCATGCTGCACTGCCCATGGGCGGACGTATAATGTAATAACCGCACGTAGGCACACCCACTCCACTCCACAAGTCACTGTCGATGTAAAACCAACAACCACTTCATTCCCCCAACCGGACAAATACCCAGCCCCGGCCGCCTCCATGGTTAAACCTCACCACTCACTGCAACGCATTTCACAACCCTAAGTACTAACACTAACAGATCTGGGCAAATTAGCTGTGTGGGTCTTCTCTAGTATCAGTATAAGTATAACTGCAATGCCTTGTCGGGGATAGAAATAAGAAAAATTGTTCATTTGTGGACAGGACAAGCCTGGTGATTTTTTGTTTCTTGCCCTGCATTTAAAGGTGATAACGGTTCGAACCGTGGCCGAGTCAAACCAATGATTTAAAAATTGATACTTGTCACTACCTAGCCTGGCAGTCGGCATTACTAGGATTGGGCAAGGAGCGGTAGAATGAGGAAGACCAATTAATTGTCCGCGATTGACATTTCTCCTGCTTAATCAACTAATGTACCTTTTTTTGTTTTTTGTTTGTTTGTTTGTTTAACGACCTCCCAGCACAACTAATGTACCCAAAAAAAGAAAGCCAACAAAATCGAAATACATGTTTTTCAGCCCAAAATGTTCACCTTGTCCTACAGAAAAGCTCAAATCATACTCTGCTTATCCATGCCTCTTCTAACTTGGCTCGGGACAAGCAGACATGCCTTATTTCGAACGCTGCTTATAACAGATGAACTAATGATTGCGGGTGTAGTGATTAATCACTGGGGCCCTCTCGGTCAAGAGCTTCGGTTCAGAATCATGTACATTTTTTTTTGCCCAAATCACCAACAGTTTTCGCGAATTGTTAGTGTCATGGGTGGCTGGTACAAAGGTAGACGCGCTTTTTTTTTTCTTTAACATTTTTTTTTGGTACTTTAATTCGTTATTATTTTTTTTTACCGCGGGTGCACACGGGAAAGTGTATGATGGGGGTGGGTGGGTGGGTGGTGTTGGTGGGCGTGACCTCGTTTTGTGTGCAGGGCTTGGTGAAAGCACCCTGCCGCATGGTGGCGTGGGTCGATCCCCTCCCTGTGTGTGTGCGTGTGTGCGTGTTTTGGGGGTGTTTTTTAAAGGTCATATCAGGACCGGTTCTCATGGCGACTTTGAAGTGCTGTCCCACTGGGAAATCAGGCCACCAGCACTATGCCCCAATATCTCACTCAGTCACATTATCTTGAGACTGAGCTAAGCACTTCTTCTTGCCCTATCATATTAATGGCGAGCGGCAAGTATACATTTTCTAAGTCATTTGTTTGAATCGCTCAGGAATCGAACTCCCGATCTCCCACACGGAAGGGCTGCACTCTACCAATTCGGCGACCGCGTCCGGTGTGTGTCTGTGGAGGAAGGGAGTGTGACATGGGGTGGGGGTGGGGGTTAGAATGGGGGGGGGGGTGTATCACGTACACATAACGTACCGACAACTCTCCTCCTCCCGTCACTCCTTATGGGGGTGTCACACTATGGCGTATGGTGTAAGCGTATACCGGTGTAACGGTTTGCGTCACATACGCCATCATACACCATCATACGCTACATATATGCCCGGCTTACCCCATCATATGCACGTCCGTCCGAAAATGTGTGTGCATGCTCAAAATTGTCAGCGTATGGTGGCGTAAGGCTCATACACCGCTCATACGCTATGCATACGCCGGCATAGGTTACGCATAGGTTAGGGGTATGCCGGCATAGGTTAGGCGTACGCTGAAACCGCGCCTTCGGCGTATCTATAGCGTATATAAATAGCGTCCACCTAACCTACTTGTAACATATTTGAGCATACTCTTAGTGTACTCCTAGCGTATTCACATTGTATACAAAGCATATGTGCAGCGTATGCCCGGCCTATGGTCTCGGTATATAAAGGCGCCGCTAGGCTTCTTCTGTCAGTCCAGCTCTGCTGCTCAGATACCATACGCCACACATACACCGTCATACGTTACTCATATGCTACTCATACGCTACTCATATGCTACTCATATTCTACTCATACGCTACTCATACGCTACTCATACGCTCATACGCTAGGCATAGGTGGCTCATACGTTACGTATACGCTCAGCCTGCCACTCATAACTGTCAAACCACATCAAAGTATGCCGCTCATATGTCGGGGGGGGGGGGGGGGGATGAGCCAGGGGGAAGGCAGAATCATTCAGGTGACTCCCCATGACAAAGTTATGTCATCATCGAGGACCAAGACAGCGCTTTCTTTAAATCCTAGCTGTTGCAGTTACCAGGGCTACACTCTTTTTGTTTTCATTTAGAGAACGATTCCGCCCCCTGGTATTTAGGGCACCATATATTATTTTATTTCTGGTATTTAGAACGCCTCTGTTTGTCTAATTTGTCTTTTTATTTTAGAGCAGCATTACAGTTATATTTCTAGTATTTAAAGTACCATTATTTATGTTGTTTATTTTTGGTATTTAATGAGCCATTATTATTTATTTATTTATTTATTTATTATTTTTGTGTGTTTAGAGCATCATTCTTTATGGTTTCATTTGTAATGCTTAGAGCATCGTTATCATTATTGATTTATTTTTGGTGTTTAGTACACCATTGTTTATTGTTTCATTTCTGGTATGCAGAACAACTAGTGGTCCACAACTGGTTCATCAAAGGCTGTAGTATGTGATGCCCTGTCTGTGGAAAGTGCATATAAAAGACCCCTTGCTGCTTATCGGAAAAAGTAGCCTATGTGGCGACAGATGGCTTGCTCCAAAGAAAATGTCAGAATGACTATATGTTTGACTTCCAATAGCCAATGATACTGTAGTGGTCTGCACTGACCTCTCAGGCAAGTAACCACATAGACAGGTAGGCGTGGGGAGTGTATTGATATCAGGGAGCCTAGGTGGTGTAATGGTTAGCACACTGGCCCGGAATGCAAAGAGATGTGGGTTCGAGTCCCGCTCTAGGCGCATATTTCCCATTTTCATCACCCCCACGACACTGGTTGCCGTGATCAGGATCCTGTACAAGCTTTGCGCTGTATGGTTGTTGAACCTACCCTGTGTATGTATGTGTTAGTGCATTGCCTGTATGTATGTAATTGTAAGCATTACAAGACTTACAATTCCAGGGGGACGAGTGTAGTGGTCTGCACTGACCTCTCAGGCAAGTAACCACATAGACAGGTAGGCGTGGGGAGTGTATTGATATCAGGGAGCCTAGGTGGTGTAATGGTTAGCACACTGGCCCGGAATGCAGAGAGATGTGGGTTCGAGTCCCGCTCTAGGCACAGTAATTCCCATTTTCATCACCCCCACGACAATACAAAAATCAATGCGCTCAAGAGGCGTTGTTAAATCAAACAAGGTTTGGTATGTAGAACACCATTTTTGTAATGGTATTGAGAGGACCATTAAACACGTGTTTTCAGTAAGTAGTCACTACATATTGGCCCTCAGCTCTCTGAGTGTCTACTCTAATCCTCCTACTATCTCAACTAGAACGACAATGCATTTCATATCTACAACATGAATTTTGATTTGACTGAGATTATCGGTTGCGTCGGATCATCTACCCACACCTCGCCGTGAATATGGCCTATGCTGCCGAGACGGCGTAAAGCAACCACCAATCAATCAATCAATCAATCTACCCACAAAGTCAAGCTTGAGTATCAGTCAGTTGTCAACGGACTGTCTTATTGCCAACCCCAAGTTGATGTAGGCATGAATAATCCTTCCTTTTCATCAGTGTTCATCGTAATTTAAAAAACATTTGTAAAAAGGAATCATCATCATCATCATGCTGTCGGTCACGATGCGACAAAGACTGCTTTCATTACTGACTGCCACTCTCCATTTAGCTCTCTGCTGTGAGAGTGATGTCCATGAGTCGGTCTTAAAGTTGCATAGTCCGATGGTTTTGAGTTTCTGTCATTTTTCTGAGATAAATATACTAAATTGATCATTATAATCTACCGTACTTTAGTCTGAAGTAACTTTTATTTTAAATGGTTAACTTCTGAGCTATTTGAAGTGCAAACATGTCAGATTAGTTTTGGCAAGCATGCCAAAACTCTGACTCCATAGGCTTCTGCAGTAACACTAACAGGTTCTATTGAATTGGCTTGGTATTCCCTTCTATGTGGCAACAAAGGCTTAATAAGTGAACCAGTATCTATATTAGATATGAAGAATCAATTCTAGATAATTGTTTTGTTTTTGAAAATTTGATGGTTGATCGGACTATGCAGCTTTAATGTCTCTCAGCTTCAGGTTTCTCCTGATGGTATCCTTGAACCAGAGACGAGGGCCCCCCTCTCTTTCTGTAACCATAAGTTAGTTGAGAGTAGAGGGTCTGCTTTGGTAGCCTGTCTGATGACATCCTCATGAGGTGTCCAGTCCACCCAAGATTCTTTTTGATCAGAAGATCTTCCATAGAGGGCAGCCCTGTCCGTACGAGTATTTCCTTATTTGTCACTTTGTCCTTCCAGGTTAGCCTGATGTTCGAACGCAGATGTCGCATCATGAAGGCATACAGCTTTTTCACCTGTCTGTACACTGTCCAGGCCTCGGCTCCATATAGTAGGGTGCATAGCATGATTGCACGGTAAATCTTGCCTTTGACCCGTATGGACACATGGTGGTTGTTCCAGAGTCTCTGGGGTAGTCGGCCGAAAGATGCGCTAGCCTTGGCCATCCTCCTCTGTATTTCAGCATCAATGTGTCCATCACTTGATATAGTGCTTCTGAGGTAGGTAATTTCCGGAACACAGTTCAGCTTGTTTCTATCAACCATGACATCCTCCTCTCGGGTTCTTGTAGAGTTGGGTTGGTACAGGACCTCCGTCTTCTTGATGTTAATCTTCAGGCCGAACTTCTTTGATGCATCGGAGAAGGCGTCCACTATTTTCTGGATCTCATCAGCAGAGTGGGCAGCCAGTGCACTGTCATCTGCGAATAGCAGCTCTCTCACCAGTATCCGAGTAAGTCTTGGTCTTCGCTCTGACGTGTGCGACATTGAATAGGTCAGCGCTCTTTCTGGACTGTATATAGATGCCATCCCCCATGCCTCGGAAAGCCTCATCGAGAATTGCTGATAGGAAGATGGAAAAGAGCGTGGGGGCCAGTACACAACCTTGCTTGACCCCATTGGTAACCCCGAACGATTCCGAGACTTCCCCTCCAACACTAACATTCTCCATCATTCCTGTATGTAGAGCCTCGATCATAGTTGTGAACTTCTCTGGGCATCCATACTTCCTCAGTAGCTGCCATAGCCCGGTCCTCCCGACTGTATCGAATGCCTTAGTGAAATAGGCAAATACCATGTACACGACTGGGGTTCAAACCCACGACCCCACGATCTACCAACACGGGAGACGGACACTCTAACTCATTCGGCCATCCCGTCTGATTTTGTCAGTATGTATGCCAGTACATATGTCAGTATGTTTCTCTGTATTGTGTGTATGTATGTATGTATGTATGTATGTATGTATGTATGTATGTATGTATGTATGTATGTATGTATGTATGTATGTATGTATGTATGTATGTATGTGTGTGTGTGTATGTATGTATGTATGTATGCAGTATTATGTCTGTAGTATTATGTATGGTTGGTTGGTTGGTTGGTTGGTTGGTTGGTTGGTTGGTTGTTCAGGGATGAAAGATCTCCGCGATTTCGCGGATTTCCGCGATTTCTGATATTGACCGATTTTTGGTTAGTTCGAATCCCGTTTTTATTATTATGACCTTAGATGCTAGAACAACAAAAAAACACCAACAAAAACATCCAAAAGGAGTTAGGTATGGATGATAATATAGGCACAACAAACACAGTTGAAGCCTGACTTCCAGAATTCTTCCGCGATTCCCTGACCGTGCTAATCCTATGGAGGGAAAATCCGGGTATTCGCGGAAATTCACCGTCGGTGTAACAATCTCGGCTTGATTTCCGCGTTTTTGACCAGACACCACTTTCATCCCTGGTTGTTGGAGTTTTACGTCGTGGCAATGGTCATCAGGACAGGTTGTATGTAGATATGTACGTAGGCAGGTTGGAAGGTAACTCAGGTCTCGTATTCATAATCAATGACGATCACTCAATTTTAATATAATTCTTAGATTATTTTGTACCGCAATAATCGTATTATATAATTATGTATATAATAAATTTACTCCTGCCTGTGGGAAAGTGCATATGAAAGACACCTTGTTGCTTATCGGAAGGAGTAGCCTATGTGGCGGCAGTGTGTTTCCTCTCAAGAAATATGTCAGAATGATCATATGTTTGACATCCAATAGCGATGATAAAAATCTAGGCGCTCTAGAGGCGTCATTAAATAAAGCAAGCTTTACTTTTTACATTTGCATACAGGTTTCAGTTGTCACCTAGCTAACACTAGTAACAGCAGGACTTGCAGATAAGCCACGTGTTGCCCACAGCCACCTGTGGAAGTTTCTGGGTGGACTAAATAAACGAGAGAAGCAGGTTGCGTGTGTCGGTCCGTGTTTGCTGACATCAGACTGCTCATCTCACCCTCCAATGCCAGCGTGCCCACACGCCCGTCCACTGCGCCCCCTAACCACAGCGGTACGCACTAAGCAAGGTCACGCACGCATGCACACACATGCACACACACACACACACACACACACCATATATATATATTAATATATTTTTATATAATATATTATATATATATATATATATATATATATATATATATATATATACATATATATACACCAACCACACCCCATTATTCTCACACGGTCACTCTCCAGCCCTTCTCATGTATACCACACCATATGTCATTGTATTGTAACTGCCCCGCCCCCTGCCGCCCAAAGTATGGACTACTTCAAGTCGTCACTTGCTATCCGGACCGCCCTTCGTCCACACCTCTCTCTATCTCCTCTCCGCTGGCCCTGCTCCTCCTTGATAATGCCTGAAAAGAGTTCCAGGAGGGGGAGCCCACCAGCATTTCACTTTCTACCCTTACCAGAGAGCGTGTATATAAACAGATGAGAGGGACAACTCTCATACTAGACCGTGTAACAGCTGCCGACTGTGGCGCTCCAAGTGGTGGTTGTTGAACAGTTTACGCATATGGGCAAACTCAAGGCATTGTCAATGGCAGTGAGCAATCTTCATACAGAAAACGTTAAATATCTCTAAAACCACAACACCTAGAAACAAACTGATTGGAATACACATAGAAAACATGTTTACCAAAAAGATTATATTAAATTGATACGGTTAGGGTTCTGGATTTCTATTAAATTTGAATAAATCTGACGTTTTGCACTGCGCGTACCGGCATACTCAATGCATTGTCAATGGCAGTGAGCAATCTTCAGAGACAAAAAGTTAAATATCTCTAAAACTACAACACCTAGAAACAAACTGATTGGAATACACATAGAAAACATGTTTACCAAAAACATTATATTAAATTGATATGGTTAGGCTTCTGGATTTCTATTAATTTGGAATAAAACTGACGTTTTTCACTACGCGTACGGCAAACTCAATGCATTGTCAATGGCGGTGAGCAATCTTCATACAGAAAAAGTGAAATATCTCTAAAACCACACCATCTAGAAACAAATCGCTTTGTACACATATAGAAAACATACTCAACGAATAGATTATATTAAATTTATAAGGTTATGGTTCTGGATTTCTATTAATTTTGAATAAAACAAATGTTTTGCACTGCACGTACCGTCAAACTCAAAGCTTGTTCAACAATAACCGCCAGGAGCGCCACTGTAGACTATGTTACCGATTTTCGCGGGAGTTGTCCCTCTCATCTGTTTATATACACGCTCTCTGCCCTTACTCTGTCCGTGTCTTTGGCTCGCTGGATGGTCACCATAGAGCAAATAGACACGGTCCTTTGACTCAACTCTCCTCATTTCTCTTTCCTAGACTCTACCCTTTTTTTTCCTCCCAGGCATACTTCTCCTCCTGACCAAGGGAGTTGTGTGCTTGGGTGGGGCCCTTTACCTTATCGTTTCTCTCGCTCTGTTCTTATTGCTGGAACTGCTGGACCCACCTTTACCCGTCCCTTCCTCCTGAACCCTTGCTGATGTTGACTGGATATGAGTGCTCTGCTACCGCTGGACTGGAGTGATTTGGGGCCGCCCCAACGATTCGTCGTTTTGATTGTTGTAAAGACATCCCCAGCTTCTACAACCACCCCACCAGAAGATTAATCTTCAACCAAAGATTGGACCGATTTATCAGTGCCTCTCTATACTGCTGCAGTTCTGCAGCCGTTAACCTTTGTTAGGTTACAAACCTCCCAGAAGTCAAGTACTTCAAGTAGTAACCCACCATCTACCACCCACCACCCAGCCACAAACCGGGCTCGGTGGCCAAATCGGTAGAGCGGGGACTTGGCGTGCGGGAGATCGGGAGTTTGGTTCCCGCTCGAATCAAACCAATGACTTATACAATTGACACTTGTCACTTCCTAGCCAGGCACTCTGCATTAATAGGATAGGGCAAGGACTGGTTAGCTCAGTGTCAGGATAATATACAGTAAAACCTCTCTAACCGATCACCTCCACAGATCGACCACTCCCCTATATCGATCGCTATTTTTGGTCCCAACAATACCATTGTAACCATATTCCAACTCCCTAAACCGACCACCTCCCTAAATCGACCACTTAAAGTCTGTACCAAGGTCAATCGATTTAGAGAGGTTTAACTGTATATAAATGTGACTGAGTGGGATATTGTGTCATGGTGTCGGCGGCCTGATTTCCCAGTGGGGCAGCACTCTAGAGTCATCATGAGTGCACAGTCACAAGTCGGTACCCGTCCTGATGTGACCTTAGATATTGCCAGGACATAAAACTCCAACAACCAACCAACCAACTATTTCTCGTCAACCTAAACAGTTCTAATCTGTTAGTGGCTCAGTGACTCAACACATTCACGTACAGTTAAAAAATTACGCCCATACCGAGCAAATACAGCGAATCTATTCTAATGATAGTTTGGTTATCTACAGATCCGTTGCGCTAATAGTACTACTATACTAAGAACTAGTCGTAGTACTAGTAGTAGGCTGTGTTTGTGAGAGAACTTGTCATCTAAAACCTCCAGTCTGATAACATGTGTCAGTGTGTTGAACAGTTGCGGGAGCGGGGGCAATTTTACTCTTATTTGACTCTTATCCAATCCATGGAAGCTCATCACAGTGCATCTGGTGTTTAGTTTCTGGAGCCATCAAATAAATAGAGAATAAAGTTTACCCTGGGGACTTGGAACTAACTTATTGACTTGGTAAATAAAAATCATCTACCTGCCCTTTTGTAGCATGCGGATGGATGCTCTTTATTCTCGAAATGGACTTGGCCTGGGTAGTCAAATGAATGGTTGTTTTTGTTGTTATACCTCATCTTACAGTATCACGTGTGTGTGTGTGGGGGTGGGGGCGGGGGGCGGTGGAGGGTGTTTGTCTGGGTCATGAACACCTGCAAGTGCACCTCGTATAAGAACTTTGGTAATTTCAAATGATTTATTTAGTATCAACGGGGCGACAGGCGGTTTTGATCTATATTACTTTGTTGGTGTATGTGTCGGTATCCTTCACCCTCTTTCAACAGGTTAGTAGTACTAGTACCGAGGGGGATCTCTCAATCTCACCAAGAGGCCCCCGGGCTGTTCTTATCACTTATCATCTAGCATTTATCACCTATCACAAAGCAATTACAGATACCCTGGAATGTGCGCGATCAGGTGGACAGTGTGGATTGATTTCATACTTCCGGTTATGAAATATTTCGGTCTTATATTCTAAAGCTAGGATTCCTTACACGCGGTATGCGGCATGCGAATGCGGCATGCAGCATGGAACGGGTTGGGTCCTTTCACCCACACCCACACCAACACCTACACATAGTGTCAGGTTTCTCTAACACTGTTTCCTATGGCAAACGCAGCAGCATTCGCATTCGCATGCCACACCGATGGCTACATGGACCGATTCATTTGCCGCATTCGCATTTGGACGTAAGGAATCACTCCCATTGACGTAGATGCTTTCCGATTTTTTGCCGCATTCGCATTCGCATGCCGCATACCGCGTGTAAGGAATGTAGCCTTAAGCTAAGATTCCTTACACGCGGTATGCGGTATGCGAATGCGAATGCGGCAAAAAATCGAAACGCCTTGAAGTCAATGGGCTACAACCCTTACACGCGGTATGCGAATGCGACAACTCGATCGGTCCCTGTAGCGATCGGTGCGGCATGCGGCATGTGGGGTGCGAACAGAAACATCAGTCGCACTTGTCCATTAGGTTTAGACGAGGAGAGGCGACAGAGCATTACGGAACGGTCACGCACAAGGGTGCTGATTGGAAACATATGGTAGTGGTGGTGGTGGGGGTTCGGGTTGGTAAAAATGCTACCAGAGCCACAAAAATATGAATACTTACCTATAATTTGGTAATTATAAAGGTAGGAACCTCCAGGTGATGTACCAAGAGTTACATACATATACATGCCATATTAGGCCATATACAGTGCAGTATGGAGTATACTTGTTTATTTTTATTTTTTAAATATAGCCAGTCATGTGCCGCATACCGCATGCCACATACCGCATAGAAGGAATCTTCCCATTCGCATACCGCATGCCGCATGCTGCATGCCGCATACCGCGTAGAAGGAATCTCAGCTTTAAGGGTACAGAAAATGGCGATTTCCTCGAGATTTGATATCCATCTTGGATGAGATAAATGGCAGCTGTGCTTCTTCTCTTTTGTTGTTGTTTATCTTCGATTTTATGTTGTTGTTGTTGTTGTTATTGTTCTTCTTTCGACTGGCTGCGGTGGCCAAATCGATAGAGTGCAGGCTTCCCATGTGGAAGGTAGGGAGTTCGATTCCTAGTCAAGTCAAACCAATGACTTAGGAAATTGATACTTGTTACTACATAGCCTCTCGCTTGGCACTACTAGGATAGGGCAATGACTGGTTAGCTCAGGATCAGGATACTCTGACTGAGTGGGAAATCGGGCCATGGTGTCGGCAGCCTGGTCTGGTGGTGGAGAAGCACCATGAGTACGCCTGTCACAAGTTGATACCTGTCCTGATATGACATTAGATGTTGTTAGGATGTAAAACCACAACAAATAAACAAAGGACGGGGGTGGGGGCGCTGGAGAGGGGTCTCTGTGTTAAGATGGTGACCAAGCCCTTAGTGTCTCTCTCATAAGGTGTGACTTTAGATGTTGCTAGGACGTAAAACAATAACAAACATAGGGTGTTACAGCCACACTGCACTGCATAGTCTGCGATGTTGTTGGAACCTTCTGAGAGCTGCTGGCTGTGAACATGTACTCTCAAGGTCACACATGATGTCACCCCCACCCCGCCCTGTGCCATCCCTGTCCTGCCACAGTCAAAACCACTCATGCAGAACCGCCACAATGGATTTAAGAACACAGGAAAGACTCCAACCACATGAAGGCTGGTTAATGTTGCACTCAGAGGGAATTACCTGCCCGCCTGCCCCGCGGTGCCTCTCAGGTGTCCTCCTCGCTGCCCTTAATTGTGGCTAGGCACGAGAGTGGGAGGAGGCCTGATTCACCACCCACCCACCCACGGGTTGCTACCACAGTAAAACCTCTATAAATCGACCGACCATGGGACCGAACATAAGGGACCGACTTTAAATAGTCCATTTACGGAGGTGGTCGGTTTTGGGAGTTTTTCTTTTCATTACAATATTATTGTATGGGCGATTGTTTGGGACCCAAATAAAGCGATCGATATAGGGGAGTAGTTGAGTTTTGGAGGTGGTCGGTTAGAGAGGTTTTACCACTAGTACTAGTACGAGTACTGGTACTAATACTAGCCCCCACCACCACCCCTCCCCGTCAACTCTGAGCATCGGTCAACGACAGAGCAATTACATGGTAGTCAGTTCTTAGGCACACTAACTCATGGGAATAACATACAGGTGGTCTTGGTGGTGGTGGTGGTGAGGAGGGGAAGGGAAGTACATGATGTAATTACAGTAGTAGTGCTAATAGTACTAGTAGATCTACCACTACTACTATCCCATGGGTACTTGTTTTTCAGCTATCTAGTCACACACTCAGCTCTTTTTTCTTTTTTACAACGGCTGTGTGTATATATATATATATATATATGCATATATACATATATATGTGATGTATAACGTATTATGCGAGTATAAAAATACGACGGGAATTGTTTCCATCATATATTAGTGGGATGTGTGTATATGTGTGTGTGCTTCTATGGTTTTGTATGAAAATGTGAAAAATTGCACATCAATACCATGCATTTACCAAAAACAAATTAAAACTTGTTTCTGGTAAGACATGATCTTGTTTATTTAACTGTAATCAATCAAATCTCGTTTGAATTTGTGGGTTATGTTAAAATGGTGTTCTGGATGTGTTTGATTTTCATGTTACATGAGTGATATTAACACATTTCTCAATTTGTATAAGATCAAAATCACAAAGTGATACAGGTGTTTTTTTTGTTATCAACTCTGAATCTTGGGGATTCATTCCCTGGGTCTCAATAAGATTCCCCATTTGTGATTCTCGTTAAGGCGTACCTTCGAGTCCTAGAGTATTTTCTTCAACTTGTTGGTGAAGAAAGCCACAGGTGGGAGAAGTTTATAGGTACTTAGAGTGTGGGAGGGCACCGCTACACTGGTCCCTACCCCTCGTTTGGATCGGTTGGCTACCCATACCGTCATCCTGCGAATCTAATGGTGCTGTCACACTACGACGTTTCTGCCGGCGTGCTGGCAATGCGCAAAATATTTGCAACCTGTCAACGCGTTTCGACGTGTTGTTAACGCGTCCGTAACGCCCCCTCCAACCCGTCGGGGCGCGTCGAAAGTTTTGTGCAAGCACAAAACGATCGGCGCGACCCAACACGCGCCGACGTGTCCATCCACACGTTGCTATCAGTCAACGTGTACCGACGTGTACCAACACGCCGCTAACGCGTCCCGACGTGTGCCGGCGTTTCGCCCCAAAAGGCAACACGTCGGCACACGTTGACGCGCGTTGGTGAGAAACGTTGTAGTGTGACAGCCCCATTACGAATCTTACATGGGTACAGATGATCGATAACTGGTGTTTTCCCAAGGTACTAGCCTCGGATAGTCGTGGGTCAGGGCCCACCCACCCACCCTACCCACCCTATGCTACCACAACTATCAGGTTTCACTAGAACCAAATCAGAAACACAATAAGTATCCAAATAGAGTTAAATCATTTTTTATCCTAAAAAGTATGTAAAAGATTGCTGGACCTGGATGTGCTCCCTTCTCCCTGACCCATGACTGTCCGAGGCTAGTACCTCAGGAAAACACCAGTTATCCATCATCTGTACCCAGGTAAGATTTGTATAACTATACTATACATATATATATATATATATATATATATATATATATATATATATATTATATATATGTGTGTGTATATATATATTATAATGCGTACATCGTGTGTTATATATATGTTATAAATATATATACAAATAAGTTAATTATTGATTAGATAGACAATCAGTGTAGCTTGTATGTAAGCTTTGTGTCATATAGTGTCTGCCTACTATTAGATATTGGCTGCGACCGGTAACCAACCCGGTAATGATTAGTGAGATTAGTGGCTGCAGGTGGCCACACCAGATCCTACTAACACTGTATTAATATTATGTATCTATCGTTTTATTTATATTCACATAATGGTTTATACAGCATACTTATTTACCTCAGATTCTTATCTATGACTAGATAACGATTGGTTATAATATAACTCTTCTATGTATTTATCTCTCTATCTACATATCTATATGTACATATATGTGTGCTTTTTGATTTATATGTAATCTACATATAGCTATGTAGGATATATAGGATATAATCTGCCTATTTGATATATATTATATCTAATCTACATAGTTGATATATATTATAAGATATATAATTTACATATTAGATATATAGTATATATAATCTAGATATTGCTATTATTAGCTATATATAGCGCTATAGTTCCCATCCTGGCCAGGACGGCGCCACCTTCGTGTGATATTGATCATGCATTAACCGGCACAGCCAGTGGGATTTTATACTAGGTGGGTATGTATGTATATATACACACACATATTTTATAGTTTATTTCTGTTTATTGTCTGTCATTATGGGCCATCAGCAGTGGAAAACTCGCAATTTATACCTACATTAAAAAAAAAAAACGTTTCTTAATCCCCCCCCCCCCCCCCCCCCCCCCGATCTGCCACTCGTGTCCGAAGGCAATATTCGCGGACGGGTGATGTAATTTGATTACGTAGTGTACTGTGGCTGTCCATATGACTTTGTGGTTGTAAATGAGACAGGATAATGTTGTAGACAGCGCGTCGCGGGGGGCACCAGACAGACCCCTTGCAGGGTGGGTAGATTTACTGCTGCTGTCCAACACAATTAACAACTTTCCCAGTCTTTCCCTGCCCTTCCATTCCCTTCCCTTTCCTTTCCTTCCATAATATTCCCTTCCCTTCCATTTCCCTCGCCCACCTTCCATTCCCCTGCCCTGCCCTGCCCTGCCCTGCCCTGCCCTGCCCCCTTCCGTCCTCTCACTTCCCCTCCCCCCCTCTCCCTTTTATTCCACCCAGCCTCCCATCCTCTCCCATCCTCTCCCATCCTCTTCTCTTCTCTCCACTCCACTCCACTCCTCTCCTCTCCTCTCCTCTCCTCTCCTCTCCTCTCCTCTCCTCTCCTCTCTCATGCCATGTCACCTCCCCTCCGCTCCCTCCTCTCTTTTCCCTTCCCTTCCCTCCCTTCCCCTCCCTTCCCTCCCCTCACTCCCCTTCCCTCCCCTCCCTCCCCTTCCCTCTGCTTCCCTCCGCTTCCCTCACTCCAGCGAAAAGGGAGTTGATCAGCCATACTAGTGTGCCCTGGGCCACGTTCAAGGTCCGCCTTGGAGGCGCCTCGGAGATGGCAATGACGTCACGCTAGTCTGAACGACAAAAGCAGTTTGTTGTCTCGAAAATTACTGCCCCCATAGACGGCTGCCATTTGCAATGGAAAAGCTGCGCTGTGATTGGCTGAAACAACTGGATACGGCGGCCATTTTCGAGGCACTTTTTGTCTCCTATCTGAAAAGGGAGGCGTCTCCGAGACATCGCCGAGACGCACCCTGAATAGGCCAAAAAGCATCGCCGAGAAGTCGCCGAGGCGCCTACGAGATGGACGTTGAACGCGGCCCAACATTGTGCTGACTGCCTCTTTCACAATGCTGCATCTCTGTTGGCAGTGTTTTCAGACCACATTTAGGTGGGAAGTATGAGAGTCCTCCTATTGGTTGGTTGGTTGTTGGAGTTTTGCGTCCTGCCAACATCTAAGGTAATATCAGGACGGGGAGGTCCTATTGTGACGCGCGAAAAAATGTATTGTACTTACCACATTTGGGCCCATATGTATGAGCCAATTTTTAACCGGACCGGGGTTTCACGATTTGAGTATGTAATTCTGTTAAATATGATCGCATTGAATAGATATGGGCATAATATATTCGCGCCGATTCGGCGGCTATGGTGGCGGCCATGTTTAGTTGATGTTGGACAGTATGGATATCGATGTCGCTGCGTAGGCGGCGATTTGTTTACTTTACATTCGTCGATTCGACAATATGAATGACACCGCCAATGCGGCCTTAATATCGGTTCGATTTTATGGTTAATTTGAATAAATTTCACTTATTGCGTATCTAATTCTGTTAAATATGGTCGCATTGAATAGATTTGGGCATAATCGGTGCCTAACCCCACCTTTAACCCTGGTTTCGCTTGGGGTTAGTTGCAGGCGACTTTACGCTCGCCGAGTTAGTTTAACCCCGACACATACATATGCACTTTTCGCCGCTAACCCGGGAAATCCGCATGACGCAGGGTTACGACCGCTAACCCGGACACATACATATAGGCCTTGGAGTATAAATGAGTTAGATTAGCACTAATGATCTCTAGTCAGATTGGTACCATTGGACAGGGGAATACATACATGTATAACCTAATAACATCTGATATGTGGCCGCTTTTAGGATTGGTATGCTTTATAGCAAATAGAAAATACTATCTACTAAATAAAAACTAATTAAAAGTTGGGGAGGGATCCAGTCCTATATATCTTTTCTTTTTTTACCAGTGTGTAAGCGGAACTGTAGCGTTTTGTCACACCCTTTTCTCCATCACATAATTCGTGAATGGCTGGAAGTGTGCGTGTTTGTGTATGGAGGGGGGGGGGGGGTGTATGTGTGTGCGCGCGTGTGTGAATATGTATGTAAAGCGCGCGAGATAGGTTAAAGCGGTCCTGGCAGGTTTACTAGGATTAATGACTTCTGACGACTGGGTTTTACTAACATATAAACAGTGACACAAAGTGACAGATCCACGGATAGATCTAATAGAACACGGCAGGAAAGACACACCACACCAGACCACACCAGACCACACCAGACCACACCACACCACACCACACCACACCACACCACACCACACCACACCACACCACACCACACCACACCACACCACGCCACGCCACACCACACCACACCACACCACACCACACCACACCACACCACGCCTCGCCACGCCACGCCATGCCACACCACACCATACCTCACCACACCACACCACACCACACCACACCACACCACACCACACCTCACCACACCACACCACACCACACCACAACACACCACAACACACTACACCACAACACACAAGAAACCACACCACACCACACTACACCTACACCCACACACCTGCCAATGCTGATAACCCGGACAGAGGCAGTCTAAAAGTCAAGAGACAAAGCAAACCCGGACTCCGTAATGACGCTTTGATTATGATGACCGCCGGCCCCCATTCACCCGGCCACGGCCCCAATCCACTGTCCCCACAGCCCTCATTCACTCGGCCCCACCCTTCGTTCCCCTCGGGCGAGCCCCTCACTGCCTGTTCAGACGACGTGAAGGCTGTTGTAAATCGTTGTTGATTCTGATGCAAATTTCACGAGCACCGGCAGTGTGGGGCGGGAATGAGGGGCGGGGGGCGGGCTTCCACCGGCGTGTCGGCCCCGGGCTGTGTCGGTGTTTTGTCGGCAGGGATTAAGGCCAGTCTGCGTGCTATATCAGGGCACTGTCTGCCCCCAGTGCCCGTGTCTCTACGTAATGCGCACACTCTCCCACCCACCCCCCGTCCGCCCCCAGCGTCCCACCGTGCGCACCTGCCGGCACACCTGGAGTGTCGGCGTTTAACTGAGAGACATATCAAGTGTTAAGGCATTGTTACACACCAGCACCACCCGTTCAGTCAGGTGTAAACACATGCCTTACCTACACCACAACGATGCACCACACAGTGCCACTCTGCTCCACTCTGCTCCACTCTGCTCCACTCTGCTCCACTCTGCTCCACTCTGCTCCACTCTGCTCCACTCTGCTCCACTCTGCTCCACTCCGCAACACTCCACTCCACTCCGCAACACTCCACTCCGCAACACTCCGCTCCACTCCGCACCACTCCCCTCCACTCCGCAACACTCCCCACTCCACTCTGCACCACTCCTCTCCGCTCCACTCCTCTCCGCTCCACTCCACTCCACTCCGCACCACCCCACCCCGCACCGCTACACTCCGCACCACTCGACTCGACTCCACTCAGCAGCACTCCAATCCACCCCACTCCAATCAAATCAAATCAAATCAAATCAAATCAACCCCACTTCACTCCAATCAAATCCACTCCACTCGA
Organism: Branchipolynoe longqiensis; assembly: GCA_030323885.1. Classification (NCBI taxonomy): domain Eukaryota; kingdom Metazoa; phylum Annelida; class Polychaeta; order Phyllodocida; family Polynoidae; genus Branchipolynoe; species Branchipolynoe longqiensis. The sequence goes on from CM059187.1 coordinate 52,448,151, forward strand.
ATCCACTCCGATCAACTCCACTCCAATCAACTCCAGTCCACTCCATTGCACTACACTCCACTCCAATCAATTCCACTCCAATCAACTTCACTCCAATCAACTCCACTACAATCCACTCCACACTACACTCCACACTACACTCCACACTACACTAAACTCCACACTCCACACTACACTACACACTCCACTACACATCATTGTACTCCACTCCAACCATACTACACTCCACTCCACTCCACTTCACTCCACTTCACTCAACGGCACTCCACGCCACTACACTATACTACATTACACTACATTACACTACACGCGGATCGAGTTACCGAGTTACAGAGTAAAACAATTAACACGCTTGTTTCCAGTTACAAATGTTGTGGGTGAGGAGAGGGGGGTTGTATTTATAACAAAATACAGTAAAACCTCTCTAACCGACCACCTCCATAGATCGATCACATCCCTATATCAACCACTTTAACTGGGTCCCAAAAGTTCGCTCATGCAATATAATTGCAACGGAAACAAAAATTCCCTAAACCGCCCACCTCCCTAAATGGACCATTTAAAGTCGGTCCCATGGACGGTCAATATAGAGAGGTTTGAATGTAGTAGAGCATTCTCTTCCTGACACGCATTTCAGACAATGAGAAAAAAACACCACAAGTAATAAGCTTGAGTAGGAATACCCACCAAAATAATTAATTAACCTTGATTTTTGTCAACAGTTATTTAAAAAAAAACAAAAAAAACACCTCCGGTCTGTTCAAACTTAATGTATTTGTATTGTTTTCATGGTAACGTATTTGTATTGTTTTCATGGTTAAACTTCAAACCTATGCTCAAATGAGCTCGTCTATCAATTAAAATGGGAGCTTTTACGCTAATAGATTGACTGTACATAGACAGTATTGGAACAACATATATTGAGTTCATCTCTTAGAAGGGGAAGGTCTTACTTAGCATTGACAAGTGGAATGTCGATTTACAGTATTGGAACAACATATAATGAGTGCATCTCTTACTCTTAGAAGGGGGAGATTTCTTGTTAACAGGTGACATGTATCCAAACAGTATTGAAACAACATATGTTTGTTTGTTGTTGGTTTACGTCCTAGCAACATCTAAGCTCATATCAGGATGGGTACCGACTTCTGACAGTGCTCACTCATGGCGACTTTATAGTGCTGCCCCACTGGCACCATGACCTCTGATATCCCACTCATTCACGTTATTCTGATACTGAGCTAACCAGTCCTTAGCCTATCCTGTTAATGCCGATCATCAGGCTGGGAAGGGACACATATCAATTTTAAAGTCATTGGTTTGACTCGACCGGGAACCGAACTCCCGACCTTCCGCACACGAGGCCCGCACTCTACCGATTAGGCCACCGCACCCGGTCAACATGTAATGCGTTCATCTCTTAGAAGGGGGAGATCTCTTGTTAACAGGTGGAATGTACATGCAAAGTATTGGAACAACATATAACATATAATTAGTTCATCTCTTTCAAGAGGGAGATCTTAATGCTAACAGGTGGAATATATACGGAACAACATACAGTGAGCAATATACAGTTAGTTATAACTGTCTCTCAGAAGTGGACATCTTCCAGGTCATCCAAAATCTCCCTTCATTTTAACAGTGGTACAAGGAATACTATTTTTGCAGACCGAACACCCTCTCTCTCACAAAGTAATATGTATCAACATTTTATCTCAAAACATGACAATGACAACTTTATTAAATCAGTAAGTTGCACATGCCTTCCCCATACCCCCTTTACTAATTCAGGGATGAAAGATCTCCGCGATTTCTCACAATTTTTTATATTTACCGAATAACGTTAAGCAAAATGCCAAGCAATCAGGATGGACATGAGAGTAATTGGTTAGTTTGAATCCCATTTTTATATTACCTTAAATATTGCTAGAACATAAAAACCCAGTTAGATATGGGCAATAATGTAGCCACAAGGATAGTTGAAACCCGACTTCCAGCATTGTTCCACGAATCCCTGATAGTCCTAATCCCATGGGAGAAAACCTGCGTTTTCGCGGAAATTCGCCATTGGTTCTGCCAGAACCCGCCAGGTGGTGCCAGAGTCTCAGCTTGATTTCCTCGTTTGGTGCTGGAGATCACTTTCATCCCTGTCAGGGGCGTAGCTAGGCGTACGCGCGTACGCCAAAACGTCCACATAAAAAAATATAAATAATAAAGAGAGAGAGGGAGGTTTGCTTAGATATGATTTCCTATTCGGAAGGGTGTGACGCCGTAAGCGGCCCCCTAAACCCCCTGCCGAAATTAGGAGGACACATCGTTAAAGGTCTAACTACGCCCCTGCCTGTACTAATATATTAGCAGATAAAATGCACATGTGCGGTATTACTATTAGAGCAATCAATCCTTTTTTTTTAAGTGAGAAAAAAAAGGGTTATAACTTACTATAAATATAATGGGGAGCCGGGATACAACATTGGCTTTTCTCATCACTTTGATCTTGTTGATTCACACCATCACTATTATACAAATGACTATTGTCATGTACTTGCCGCTTTTTTTAAAGCGGCCGCCAAGCCCCCCCCCCCCCCCCCCCCCCCCCACACCTCTACTGACCTTTCAAGTGACGGATTTGTGGCCCGGAGATTGGATGGCTGTGCGAGTGCGCGCGGCTCGGTGGCGCCCTCTACCGTCACACACGGATATTACATCCGCCGGTCTCCACCATTTTCATTGTACCGTCGGGGGGGGGGGGGGGGGGGGGGGGGGGGGGGTGATTTTATATTGACTCTGTTCCTGTGTGATATATAGCATGTATCTGCTACAACACAACCTTTTGTATGTTCTTAATGTTAGACAATCGAGTTCCCCATCGTTTACTCCGTTAGCAATTGAAAAAGGAAAATGGTATTTTTTGGTTATATATGTCTGTAACTGAGACGGTCTCAAAAGGTGCTAAGCAATATTGGACAAAACTTTGTCCATTGTAACGATCAACATACTATCTGCTTATGCATTTGCTCAGGATAAACTGATTTGTTTTTTGCATGGTGTTTCATAATCCCAATAGAATACATATTGATTTGAAGCAAATGCCCTTGTGTTTTCAGTGTAACTGTTTCTGTGCTGTTTTGTGTCAATCGTTAAAATGGACATAAAAAAAGAGTTGTCACCTTTTGATACAGGCTCAACTGTAAGACGCGCATGTGCGAGAGGATCAACGCACGCGCACACACACACACACACACACACACACACACACACACACACACACACACACACACACACACAAAGTGAGTAACCTTTTGTGTACTCACACTCGCATCCATACCCACACTCACGCCCACACACACGCACACGCACACACACACACACACACACACACACACACACACACACACACACACACACACACACACACACACAGAATGAGTAACCTTTGTGTACTCACTCGCATCCACACCGACACTCACACACCCAACACTCCAGCCTCAACGTGACCTCTACCCCCAAACGAAGTCCCAGTTACAACGCGACCGAAAAATATATAAAACCAAACCAAAAAGAATAAAAAGTTGGCGGCTCCATCAAAATACACACCTTTCTCCCTTTCTCGCCACAAGGCACTATTTTCTAATCATTGGACCCTGGACCGATATGGTCGTTCTTTTGTGTCACTGCCAGTGCTACTAGACACGACAAAGGGGGGGGGGGGGCTGTGCAAGTTCTCTGTTGTATAACCTCTGTTAGTAACTGTGACAGTTACTGTCAGTAACTGTGACAGTTACTGTCAGTCAAACCTCTCTAAATTACCGGCCAGGGGACCCGAGTTTAAATTGTCCATTTAGGGAGTTTTTTGTTTGTTTTCCCCGTAACAATGGTATTGCATGGGCGCTCTTTGGGACTCGATATAGGGGAGTGGTCGATTTGTGGAGGTGGTCGGTTAGAGGTTTTACTGTAGTTGTATAGAGTGAATAGTGGTGCGCCCGATTAATTTTTCAGTTTTTTAGAAGGATTTCTCGGCAATAATGCATAGCGATATAATCATGGAAAAACAAACTAGCACATATGACAATGTTCACACAAAAAAACAGGGGGGGGGGAGGGGATAGACACAAACTAACGAAATGCGGGAAAATCCTTTATCAGAACCATAGTAGTAATGCCCTGGAGGTAAATTATCTCCTGTGGGAATGGCGATAATAAATAAGGAATCAACCAATACGGGCATTCCAAGGGTACAATTATTAAAGTTGCATAGTCCGATGGATTTGGTCATTTTTCTGAGATAAATATATAAAATTGATTGTTATAATCTACCTTATTTCAGGTTGAAGTAATTTTGATTTTAAAAGAATTAGTTTCGAAATATTTGAAAATTCAAACATGTAAAATTTGTTTTGGCAGGCATGCCAAGGTTCTATTAAATTGTATCAGTATTCCCTTCTATGTGGCAACAAATGCTTAATAAGTGCATTAATATCTAAATTAGATATATTGAGTAAGATCTATATTGAGTGAAATCAATATAATTATTTGGATTCGAAAATCTGATGCTTCATCGGACTATGCAGCTTTAAGTATTTGTTGTTGTCAAGTTAAAGTTGCATAGTCCGATGCTTTTGAATTTCTGACATTTTCTGAGATAAATACATTATGCTAGTTTGAAGTAGTTTTTATTTTAAATGGCT
>CM059187.1:52457175-52517175 GCA_030323885.1 Branchipolynoe longqiensis
GATGTGCTTACCTCTCCCTAGCCTGCGGCTAGCCTGAGGCTATATACCGAGGTAAAATATATATATATATATATATATGTGTGGTAACTAGTGGGTGGCATATAGTTACCTAATATGATAAGTATAAAGTATATAATGAATAATAATTAGTTTTTCTTTGGTAAATTTATTCTGCTGAATAAGTCTTTTGTCAGTGCCGAAGCACTGGTCTTCCAGCCATTTTTCAATTCAGGGTTATTTACACAAAAGGTATATAGAATAAGGTATACAATAACTGTTGAATACACAATTTGCAGCATGTAACACAATGAAATTCTGTAACCCAAAAGTTCCATAGTAATATGGTAACAGTAGTGTCATATAACTACATCAATATTAGTCAGATCAATGTGAGTATTTACATAGTATTTAGAATGTAAGCAGAAGGTATCTTCTGTTTGTGTTTGTTTGTTTGTTGTTTTACGTCCTAGCAACATCTAAGGTCATATCAGGACGGGTACCGACTTGTGACAGTGCGCACTCATGGCAACTTTATAGTGCTGTCCCACTGGGAAACCAGGCCGCCGGCACCATGACCTGGTATCCCACTCAGTCACATTATCCTGACACTGAGCACACCAGTCCTTGCCCTATCCTAATAATGCCGAGCGCCTGGCTAGGAAGCGACAAGTATCAATTTTAAAGTCATTGGTTTGACAGTTATCTTCTGTATTCAGTTGGTAAAGTTGTAGTAAGTTTTAATGTTCAGTTGCAGTTAGGCAAGTGGTATATAAATGTCAGTTTGTTCGGAATATTCTAGTGTAACTCTAGTGTAGTTAGTTATGTGAGTTTATGAATTATGTTGTTGGGGTGGAGTTGTTAATAATACACTGGATCAGCTGTGACCAGTGAAGCAGTGGGACCAATCCCAGTGCATTTAGGTCTTAAATTTGTCATCTTATATGGTTGACTGGAAATAACAATGGAACAGCAACAAATACCAAAAAAAAAAGGGGGGGGGGGAGGGAACTGAGGCTGAGGGTTCAGTGGTCTGCCACTTACGGTATGGTGATGCCATGGAACATACTTTACTGCAACTGCATAAGGGCCTGCCCAATCCGATGTACTCTTAGTGAGTTTTTAAATTCTAGGTAAAAGGACGCTGCCCTGGTTCTGGTTGGTAGGTTGTTCCACATCATGCTGCCTTTGTAAATTGGTGCTTTAATTAGTTTGTTTGTAGAAGTTTTGGGGACTTTGAGTAGAGTGGAATCAGCCCATCTAGTAATCCTTTTTGTGTTGTCTAAATATTGGGTCTCTCTGGCTCTTCTGTACATAAGTGATAAGAGATGTGAATCTCTTCTAACCATTAGGTAATCTAGGTTTGCCTTGTCATGCATTTCCTTTACACTTAGTGTTTTGCCCCAATAAATTGTTCTTAACGCCTGGTTTTGGATCCTTTGTAGCTTAGTCAGTTGCTGCTTCGTGAGCAATCCATAAATTATATCCATATAGTCTATTATTGGTAGAACTGTTGATTTATATAGAAGTAGGGCAGTGTTTGCACTTATGAAGCTCCGCATCTTCCTGATTGTAGTAATTTTAGTGCCAATGATTGAGTTAGTCTAGCCAGCTGTTGATTCTCATTTAAGGTAGAATCAATCACTGTTCCTAAGTACTTGTATGCACTTGTGTCCTTAATTTGGTTTCCACCAATATGCAGTGTAATGGGTTGTGCTCTTGCCTTCCTTGCTTTGGTGAAATGTTAATTAGATAGGTATAATTATTAATATATGATGATATAATATATTTGATGTTATATAATATCTGGATTAACCCGGGGAGTGGGTGGGTAAAAAGGTTATTGTGGTCAGTCCGGTGGATGGGACCGGAATGACCAGGCTTGGTCTGGAGGTGAGGAGCTGCAGTGATGGAGGGCTGTGATTGGTGGAGAGGTGGAGAGCAGGTTGGAGTGAGGAGAGGGAGGAGGGACCATCTTTTGATTGGCAGGTGATGTAGTGAGGTGCCCCCCCCCCCGCCACCCGCCCGCCCCGCCCGGAGGTTTGTATTGCACAGGACAGTTAACCTCAAATTGCAGTCAGTCGATCTTCGGTTACGTCTGTTTAACCGCCACATCCTGGTGGGACGCCGGCCCTTCTCACCACGCTCACTAAATCACTCCGCAGTCTGCACGTAGCGGGTCCACTGAGGGTGTCTGGTCGCACCGCGCTGAATCTGCTACCGGTTACATCCCCCGCCCCACATCACCCCCCCCCCCCCACTGACACACACCACATTACCTCCCACCCCACATCACCCCCACTGACACGGACCACATTACATCCCACCCCACATCAACCCCGCCGACACACACCCGACATCACCTCCCACCCGACATCACCCACCACCACATCACCTCCCACCGCCACTCCCCACCCCCTCCCTGACACACCACATCACTTCCCACCCCACATCACCTCCACCGCCACCCACACACACCACATCAACTCCCACCGCATCCCTCACCGACACACACCACATCACCGGCACCGCCACCCTCACCGACACACCCCATATCACCCCCACCCCCAACCGACAGACCCCACTGCCACACACAAGATCACCTCCCACCCGATATCATCCCTACCGCCACCCCCAACCTCCCACCAACACACACCACATCACCTCCCACCCCACATTACCCCCACGGACACACATGTCACCTCGCATCCCATCCCACCCCACCCCACCCCACACCAGGTTACCAGCTACACAACACCTCCCACCCCACATTACCCCCTCGGACACACATGTCACCTCGATCCATCCCACCCCACCCAACCCACACCAGGCTACCAGCTACACAACACCTCCCACCCCACGTAAAACACCTCCCATGTCCCCCATCACCCTTCCACCTCACCCCACCCCAAGTCAACTCACGTCACATCATCCCCCGTCACACCACACTGGGATGTCCCACCTCACCCTACCAACCCGACCCTAACACATCCACCACCTCCCATCCCACACCACCGACATTAGCTCACCCCACCATCCCCTTCACCCTACTAGAGGCCGTTAAAATTCAAACCATCGGTATCACATGCCAGCTAGTCAGCGCACTGTGCAAATTTAGTCGTCTTGGAATTCACCATGCAGCATTCAGGAATTGTGACATATATGGGAGATGATTCTGCTGTGCGTATACATGTGTGTATGTGTGTATGTGTATATGCGTATGTATGTATGTATGTATGTATGTATGTATGTATGTATGTATGTATGTATGTATGTATTTACATATGTATGTATGTCTATATGTATGTATGGATGGATGGATGTATGGATGTATATGATATGATGTATGGATGGGTGGGTGTATGGATGTATGGATGTATATGATGTATGGATGTGTGCATCGGTGCATGTGTGTAGGTAGTTATGTGGATCTATATAGATAGATAAGTATTGTATATGTGTGTTGTTTACAGCTGCATAGTCCGATGAAATATCAAATTTTCAACAACAACAAAATGATCTAGATTTGATTTGACATATCTAACTTAGATACTGATGCACTTATTAAGCATTTGTTTCTGCGAAGAAGGCAATACTGAGTCAATTTCACAGAACCTGTTACTGCAGAAGTCTATGGTGTCAGAGTTTTGGCAAGCTTGCCGAAACTAATTTTCCATTGTTGCACTCAAAATATCTCAAAAGTTTACCATTTAAAAAAAAAGTAACATTGAACTAATGTAAAGTAGATACTAGTGATCGATCTAATATATTTATCTCAGAAAAAATACCGAAATTCAAAACCATCGTACTATGCAACTTTAAATGTTTTATTAACATTTGATCGGGTACCATTTTATGTTGGAGTGTACTACAAAATCAAGTTACACAAAGAAAATAATAACATGCACTGTGCCGTCCTGATATGACTTCAGATGTTACTAGGACGTAAAACATCAACAAAACAAACATACCATGCACTGTGTGGCTTGCCACTGACCTTGGGAACAGACTGGCATTTGGTACAGATGTATGAAAAACATTTCAGACTCACTTACCCACTGCCTACTGCTAACCAGACGTGTATTATCACATGGTGTACATACCTGAAAAGAACAAATAGACATTTAATGAACATCAGTTCAATTAAGACAAACTAGGTTTAACATGCCATACTATATTACTAATCAATCCTACTATATCCTGTGCCAAAGACTAAAATTCACGTTTGAAATAAACTAGCAAGAGATGGGACATGAAGGAAAGGTGACGGAGAGGGGGGGGAGGGAAGGTGGGGTGGTGGGGGGGGGGAGAAGAAGGGGGATCGGGAGAGGGGTGGGAGGGAGGGAGAGTGGGGCGATGGGATATGGGAGCGGGGAGAGGGGTGGGGAATGAAGGGTAGGAGAGAGGGGTGTGAAGAGGGTGAGTGGGAGGGGGGGGGGGAATATGGAGGGACGATGGAGGGGGAGGGAGGGGGAGGGGAGGGAGGGAGAGAGGGGTGGAAAGGAATAAACTAGACTGTCACATGCAGATGGTCAGAGGCGCACAGGCAGACATAGGTAAGCAGGTACACAGGTAGACAGGTAGACAGAGAGGCAGAGATACAGAGAGACACGTATAGTTGAATAGATACAGACAGACACACATGCCCATACCACAGAGCCACATAGTGCTGAACATGACGTGACCTAGAATTGACGCCACAATAGTGACACAAAACAGAAAACTAATTCAAACTATACAGATGGACAATGTGCGCGTGCGCGCTCACCTCCCCCTCCTCCCTCGCCCCTTAACCCGATATCTATCCGGGTGCACAGGGCGAAACGCCGAACTTTACTGACTGCTGTTTTCACACACGCTCGTGACAAACGGCCGTGATGACCATCACGACAAAGCCGAACACGGCCCATGACACACAACGCACACATCGCAGGGATCGAGTCCCACTTCACACGAGGGGAATTTGCGAGATGTGTGTTGAACTTGAAGAACATACACGGCCTATCAAAGTACAGTAAAGCCTCCCTAAATCGACCGACCTTTGGACCGACTTTAAGTGGTCCATTTAGATAGGTGGTCGGTTTAGGGAGTTAGAATATGGTTACAACAGTATTGTTGGGACCCAAATAAAGCGATCGATATAGGGGAGTGGTCGATCTGTGGAGGTGATTGGTTAGGGAGGTTTTACTGTACATTGGCTCAGAGTCGGACTTAAAATTGTATAGTTCAGTATAGTCCGGTGGTTTTGAGTTTCTGTTATTTTCTGAGATAACTAGATTAGGTTGATCATTATAATCTACGTTACTTTAGCTTGAAATAACTTTTATTTTAAACGGCTAACGGGAAAGGGGAGGAGAGGAGAGGAGAGGAGAGGAGAGGAGAGGAGAGGAGAGGAGAGGAGAAGAGAAGAGAAGAGAAGAGAAGAGAAGAGAAGAGAGGAGAGGAAATGAAGAGTGCAGAGGAGAGGCACCCGAATACATTCACCCCGACAGATGCGGGGGGAGGGGCATTCCACCACAGCGCATATATGGGGGAATAATAATAAAGGGCATGCTCCCCTACAATTTATACTCGTATAATACGCTATACATCACACATATATAAATGTAGTCGACTCATTGGTTTAATTCACAAAGGCGGACATAACGCGGTGACCGGTAATTAGTTTTGTTCGCCCCTAATTCGCGCCCCGCCGCACAGTCTGGGTGACACATATCTGTCACGTGACACCAGGTAGGATCAGTCAAAATTAATGGTCCGACTCAGGTGGGTGGTTAACTGGGTCACGCCCATCCACCCAGCGTCTGGCTTTAACCCTTCGACACCCACCTCCTGCCGGGTTAAAAGGGTTAACACTCAATACAACTCCGCCCGCTAACCACCGTCCACTGACATCACCAGTTCACCATATGACCCCGTGGTGGGCGGCACTATTTATACAGCACTTCATTTATCATACCCCGCTTCACACACACACACACACACACACACACACACACACACACACACACACACACACACACACACACCCTCGCGCACACACTCGTTCACCCCCCCCCCCCCACACACACACCGCGGCCAACCACTCCATAACCCTCACCCCTCGGACCACCATCAGCACCATCGGAACTACCATCACTGTCACCTCTATCACTGCCACCATTTCCACCACCACCCGCCCACCCACATACCACCGCCACCACCATTACCACTACAACCACACCACCACCATACCACGAACATACCACCACACCACGAACATACTACCACATCACCTCCACCACCACCAACACACCACCACCACCAACACCACCACCACCACCACCACACCACCACCAATGCACCACCACCAACACCACCTCCACCACCACCACACCACCACCACCACCACCACCAACGCACCACCACCAACTCCACCACCACCAACACACCACCACCACCAACACACCACCACCACCAACACACCACCAACACACCAACACCACCACCACCAACAACGCACCACCACCAACACACCACCACCAACACCACCTCCACCAACACACCACCACCAACACACCACCACCAACACACCACCACCAACACACCACCACCACCACACACCACCACCACTAACGCACCACCACCAACACCACCATCACCACCCACCCACCCACCCACCCACCATCCAGCCATTGAAGCGATCATATTTGGTTTGTACATGGTGATGGGGAAGTGGAATGCACTGCATTGTGTGCAGCACACCCCTTTCTGAATATTAAAAGTGGAGGAGAACAGCCTATGCTTTATAGTGTACAGCATAGCTACTCGACATGGTGCAGAAATGAGTCTCCTGCACTATATTGCAATATTTTTATTTCAAGAGACGGATTTGCTTTCAAATATGTGAGCACTGTTGGGTATGGAGAGATGTTCTACTGGACACTGGAAACTATTAGTTTCCCAATCACCGATTAGGGCGATTACAGCGCAGATATCAGTTGGTGTCTGTTGGGCATTGATGTGGCTGTGGTGTGAAGCTGCAGTTGTTGCCAAGTTCGGCGATCAGGACCTATTGGCTGCAATGGGTCTAGATTGGTCTCTAAATATATGTTTTTTTTGTGTTTTTTTATGGCTGCGCGATAGGTCACATTATCGGCGCATCTCTGACTGGTGTAGTAGGATGCTTGGTGCCCGCAGGCGGGTGGGGTGGTAAAGGGGTGGGTGGGGCGTGGGGCAAGGTGAGGTGGGGGGCTCGGGAAGTGGGCATGAGGCAAGGTGGAGCCAGAGTGAGCATGTGTGGAGGCGGTGTGGGTGCTGCGTTGAGGCGGTGTGGGGTTATGTGGAGGTGGTGTGGGGTTGCATTGAGGTGGTGTGGGGCTGTATATAGGCGGTGTTAGGTGGGACTTTTGGACTGGGTGAAGGCGGTGTCATGTGGGGCTTTGTGGATGTGTGGAGGCAGTGTTAGGTGGGGCTTTGGGGCTGGGTGGAGGTGGGGCTGGGTGGAGGTGGTGTTAGGTGGGGTTTGGGGCTGTGTGGAGGCAGTGTTAGGTGGGGCTTTGAGGCTGGGTGGAGGTCGTGCTAGGTGGGGTTTTGGGGTTGTTGAGGCAGCGATAGGTGGGGCTTTCGGTCTGGGTGGAGGTGGTGTCAGGTGAGGCTTTGGGGCTGTGTAGAGGCTGTGTGAAGGCGGTGTTAGGTGGGGCTTTGGGGTTGTGGGGGAGCTGTGTGCAGGCGGTGTGAGGTGGGGCTTTGGGGTTGGGTGGGGGCTGTGTGGAGGCGGTGTTAGGTGGGACTTTGGGGATATGTGGAGGCCGTGTTAGGTAAAGCTTTGGGACTGTATGGAGGCGGTGTTGGGTGGGGCTTTGGGGCTGGGTGGGGGGGGGGGCGATGTGGGGCTGGGGAGGGCCCCGTCACAGGCCTGGAGTCCCCAGGGCACCATCAACCTGTCACGCTGCACCACAAACAATACCATTAAATGATACCCACAAGTAGCTCCTCCTGTAGCCCTCTCCGCACCCCCACCCTCACCCCGCCATGGACCAGCGTTGTCGCAGCGTGGTAGGGTACATACAAATGACCAGATTAGATAACAACAAAAACAACAAATAATGCATTATAATCATATTAGTAATTACATTCCTAATCCTAGTTAGAATATGCCACACAATGACCGAATAGGTTTCTAAACGGTGGGTTTTGGTGAACTGAGATATATCAGTAAATTACAGAATGTTCACAAGTTTATCACTGTGCCCCGAATGTCCAGCTCAAAGCATGCGCTTTCCACAGTGACCTTGGATTTATTACTTGTACACAAATGTCCTATCACGTGTACTTACTTTCAGAATGTCATAAATGCCATACCAGAGACGTGCGTGTATGCTTACTTACGGCCTACTCACCGAGGATGAAAAACCAGTTGATGTTATTGTAGTCCTAATTTGCTAACGAGCGCCACGTGTGGTGAAACACTGGACTTACTAATTTCACTACACTGACGCTTACATACATTTAAAAAAAAAAAATGCAAACCACATTCCTAATGTTGTGTGTGTGTGTGTGTGTGTGTGTGTGTGTGTGTGTGTGTGTGTGTGTGTGTGTGTGTGTGTGACTTTTAAAAGAAGCGTGTTTTTTAAATATAAATTGTCTATACAAGGATCACTCAACACTGCTCTCATTTATCAGCGGCATACTATTACACTTTACAGGACCACGTTTAGACTAACTACAAGCTGATCAAAGGCTTTTTTTGTCTCGTCGGCTTTCATATGGGTTTATTGTTTGAATCACAATGAGGTGGGAAGGGTTGGGATGAAGTTGGAGGGGATTGGAGGGGAGGGGATTGGAGGGAGGGATTGGAGAGGAGGTGGAGGGGAGTGGAGGGGAGGGGAGGGGGGAGGGGGGAGGGAGGGAGGGGGGAGGAGGGGGAGGGGAAGGGGAGGGGAGAGGGGAGGGGAGGAGGAGGGAGGGAGAGGGGAGGGGGAGGGGGAGGGGAGGGGGGGAGGGGGAAGGACGGGTGAGAGGAGGGGGGAGGGAGAGGAATGGAGAGTAGAGGACAGGAGAGGAGAGGAGAGGGGAGGAGAGGATAAGAGAGGAGAGGAGAAGAGAAGAGAAGAGAGGAGAGGACAGGAGAGGAGAGAGGAAGGACGAGAGAGGAGAGGAGAGGAGAGGAGAGGAGAGAAGAGAAAGAGAGGAGAGGGGAGAGAGGAAAGAGAGAGAAGAGAGGGAGGAAAGGAGAGGAGAGGAGAGGAGAGGAGAGGAGAGGAGAGGAGAGGAGAGGAGAGGAGAGGAGAGGAGAGGAGAGGAGAGGAGAGGAGAGGAGGAATGGGATTGGAGATGAAAGAGGGTGGGAGGAGAAACGGGGAATGGGGTGTGGCGAGAAGAGGGGGATATGCAATATACAATAGGGTAAGGGGAGAGGATGGGAAGCGGAGATTATGTGGGGAGGGGAGAGAGAGGGTAGGGGAGGGGAAGCTGTCAAAGCGGGCCCAGCATTTTGTTGGTTAAAGTTGCATGGTCCGATGAAACATATTTTTGTCAAAACCAAAACACTGACCTACATTTGATTCTATATATCAGTAAATTTATTACACTATCCCTTTGGACACCTACTTTGAAGTAGCAATTAGGGCAATCTCGTGACCTTATTAATCTTGCCCTCATTCCCACTACAATATATGGCGTCAGTCAGGTTCCAGACTACCTACACATTAATAGGTTATTCCTCATCACGTGACCATTGCGAGATGTGAATCTGGGTCACAACAATAAGACTTTTGACAAGCTTGCTGAAATGATTTTCAATTCTTTCAGCTAAAATTACTCCAAAATTAGCCATTTTTCATGCAAATGACTCCGGAATAATGAATAGTAGGGTATAACCTGATATATGTATCTAAAAAATTTGAACGTCATCGGACTATACAAATTTAAGTTCTAATGCATCGCCTTCTTATTTAGGCTTTAACTTGGTTTACACAAGTTTAATGGAACCTATCCCAAAGAGTGGCTGCACAAAGGTACACAGAACTACAATCTCTGGCGCATGCTCCTTTTCCACGCACACGCCCTGATCAACTCTGCTTGCCATAAGTCACATATGTATATATCCTCAGTGCGGGCATTTTAATTAAATGGCAACACACGTGCGCTCTTCTTATCGCGCGGAATATCTTTTATGAGCATCTCCTTAACGGTAATCCAAAACTTTAATAATCAATATATAAACAAAATTGATGGGAAGAAGGATTTCTATATCCATGACAAAAAAGATTTAAATGGTATGCACCCCCACACCCACCCTCACCCCCACCCCCACACTCACCCCCACACACTTCAACACTGCAGGGAGAGTGCACCCACCTAGATATAGGTGGGTGTGGATAACACTCACTTGGAACACACCAAATTACACCTAGGGCCAAACTCTAGATAAACACTGGAGGGCGTGAGGTGGATGGATGGGTGTGAGTGGGTGTAGGTGTGTGAGTGTGGATGGGTGTGGTTGTGTGGGTGGGTGTGAGTGTGGATGTGGGTGTGGGTGAGTGGGTGTGGGTGGGAGTGGGAGTAGTGGTGGGAGTGTCGGTGTGTGTGAGTGTGAGTGTGAGCGTGGGTGTGGGTGTGAGTGTGGGTGTGGGTGTGGTTGCGGTTGTGGGTGTGGGCGTGGGAGTGGGTGAGATTACTTAGCTGCACCGGAGATGAAGGTGATCCATCACGTGCACTGTCAGTTTAGTATATTCACACATAGTGCGGGCTATATAACATATTGCAGCTATGCTTCACCACGTGACCTGATGGGCCCACGTGGTGCGCGGACTCTGCGCAGGTGCAAACCCAGTAACCGCCATATGGTGATTACCGGGATGGTTTTCAACCTGAGGCAGTTTGCTGGTTGCTTGGGGTCAGCGGTCAGGTAGGGATCCACTGGAAGACCGCAGCTGGGCAGGTGCGTGGTGGCTGGTGGTGGTTACAAAGCGGACGTGTGTATCAGGTCAGAGGAACGCGCAATGATCTATTCCCAGCACTGATAAACACGCAATGTGGGGTGGTTTTGGGGTGGAGCGAGAGCGGGGCTAGGTAGGTAAGAATCTATAGGAATTTGTGATCACCATGAAGGGCAGAGGTGCGAAAGGGTGAGCTGGAGTTGGTGGCCGAGCTGGCAGGAGAGAGGAGATGCCGGGAGGGAAGAGGAGTGGGAGAGGACCGGATAGAGAGAGGGAGAGGGAGAGGGAGAGGGAAAGGGAGAGGGGGTGGGATTGGGAGAGAGAGTGGATGGGAGAGGGAGTGGGAGTGGGAGAGAGAGTCGGAGAGGGATAATGAGAAGGAGAGGGAAAGGGTGAGGGAGTGGGAGAAGAAGGGAAACAGGGTGCCGACATGGTACAGGACAGTGTTAGTGTCTCGGGTGGGTCCGAGAAAGGAAGGGGGGGGGGGGCGAGAGAAAGTGAAGAGAACGGAAGAGAAGGTAAAAGAATGGTAGAGAAAGTTAAGGGTGGAGTAGGTGAAAGTGTATGGAGGAGGGAAATGCATGAAAGAGGAGTGCAAAACAGAGCATGAAAGGGCGAGACAATAGCAATATCACATTATCAGACGGGCAAATAAGTAATGTAATATAAGCGGATATATAGGATGGGCCACAAGAAGGGCGGGGGGGGGGGGGGAGGAGCCAATTAAAGTGCTGAAAATTGGCAAGCAGAGAGGGGTTAGAGTGTGAATAGAACAGCGCGTGCCTCTCCCAGGCTGCTCGGCGCCTCTACGCCAGCCTTGTCGGGGTGCTTACACTTACACTTACAGGTGCAGCGCCGGGCGGGCACTGAGTGCTCTCACCAGGTGGCGACACTTACAGGAAGTAGATGCTGGCAGCCATGGGGGCCGCCTATAGATAATGGCCGTCCTAAGGTGTCAACAGTACAACGTTGGATGGTTCTTGGAGTTTTACGTCCTGGCAACATCTAAGTTCATATCAGGACGGGTACCGACTTGTGACTGTGCACTCATGACGTGCTGCCCTACTGTGAGACCAGGCCATCAGCACCATGACCTGAGATCCCACTCAGTCCCATTATCCTGACACTGAGCCAACCAGCACTTGCCCTATCCTAATAATGCCGGGTGCCTGGCTAGCAACCAACACCTATCAAGTGTTAAGTCAGTTGACATGACCAGGGTTTGAACCTATAGGTTCGAATCCGACGATCTACCAAAACTCATTCGGCCATCCCTGTCTAGTTGGGTAGTACAAAGAATACTACTTTTCCAATCCCTTCCTCCCCCGCACAGTAGTACACATCTATCAACATTTAAATACAGAACCAGACTGCGTGGCTGAATGAGTTGATTGCCCGCGTCCCGTTTTAGTAGGTCATAGGTTCGAAACCTGGTCGAGTCAAAGCAATAAATTGATACTTGTTGCTACCTAGCCTGGCATTTGGCATTGCCAAGATAGGGCAAAGAGCAGTGAAATGAGGAAGACCGATTGTCTGTGATTTAAATTCCCCTTGCTTAATCAACTAATGTAAAAGACCAGACAGGATGGCCGAATGAGTTAGAGCGTCCGTCTCCCGTGTTGGTAATCATGGGTTTGAACCCTGGTCGAGTCAAAGTAATGACTTAAAAATTGACACTTGTCACTTCCCAGCCAGGCACTCGGCATTATTAGGATAGGGCAAGGACTGGTCTGCTCAGTGACAGGATAATATGACTGAGGTGTATATTAGGTCATGGTGCTGGTGGCCTGGTCTCCCAGTGGGGCAGCACTATAAAGTCATCATGAGTGTGCACTGTCACAAGTCGGTACCCGTCCTGATATGAGCTTAGGTGTTGCTAGGACATAAAACAACAAAACTAATGTGATGGGGGGGGGGGGCGGCAGTCATTGGGCGGCGCTGTAAAAATTCACTCCCCAGGTGGCAGCACATTAAAAAAAGGCCAAATGCGGGTGTTGCTACCAGGTTTCACCTTATTCATAGAGAACCATTACTCCTAGTTGTGGGTAGCATTAGAGACCAGTTTGTTTATTGGGGTTTTACATCCTAGCTACTAATGTACAACAAAAAAGGTTGTAAACAATAATTCGTTTATAAATCGATGAAAAATATCAACATTTTATTAGACAATAAAAAAGGTACTTTACTGGTACCCCCCCCCCCCCTCCCACTGTCGTACACTTTGTATGACCGTGAAAATATGGACAACTTTGAACGACCTCTAACGCATCAAGTGGGTGCCCCCCCCCCCCCCAACCACCCCGTTACTACCCACCCCTCCCCCCACCCCCTATGATGTCACAAAGTACCTTCTTGGCCCCAAGACACTAAAGTTGGTGTAACGAAGCAAAACACACCCATATAAAGGTGTTCGACTTAGTATAGCATTACACGGCTTAATGACGTAAGAGGTGACCCAAATCTAAAGTCCCTTTGTTGATGAGAGTGCATGGGCCCTGAAGGCTACCTGGTCCACGTAAATCCGCGTGGTCGGCTTGGCTGGTTGGTTGTTGGAGTTTTACATACTGGCAACATCTGAGGTCATATCAGGACGGGTACAGACTTGTGACAGTGTGCACTCATGGTGACTTCATAGTGATGCCCCACTGGAAAACCAGGCCACCAGCACCATGACCCTATATCCCACGTATTCACATCATCCTGACACTGAGTCTGTGGTTAGCGAAGTGGAAGCAGGTGGCTGAATGGGGTATAGGATATAAATATGATCATGATCAGCCTGAGGAGGAGGTGGGGGAGGTGGGGGAATGAAGAGGAGATGATAGGGGAGGAGGGGGAGGAGGAACAGGGGGAGTGAGGGAGGAGGAGGAGATGGGGGAAGAGGAGTTGGGCGATGAGAAGGAGAAGGAAGAAGCGGAAAGAGAATGAGAGGAGATGGGGGGAGGAGAAACAACAAGGAGATTGGATAGTTGTTGGAATATTATGTCCTGGCAACATCTAAGGTCATATCAGGACGGGTACCAACTTGTGACAGTGTGCACTCATGGCAACTTTATAGTGCTGCCCCACTGGGAGACCAGGCCGCCAGCACCATGACCTGATATCCCATTCAGTCACATTATCCTGACACTGAACCAACCAGTCCTTGTCCTATCCTAATAATGCCAAACGCCTGGCTAGGAAGCGACAAGTATAAATTTTTACGTCATTGGTTTGACTCGACCAGGGTTCGAACCCACGAGCCTATGGCAGGAGATGGCCGCTCAACTCATTCAGCCATTCCATCTGGTATGAAGAGGAGATTTGTTTTTGTTTGTTTGTTGTTGTTTTACATCCTAGCAACATCTAAGGTCATATCAGGATGGGTACCGACTTGTGACAGTGCGCACTCATGGCGACTTTATAGTGCTGTCCTACTGGGAAACCAGGCCGCCAGCACCATGACCTGGTATCCCACTTAGTCACATTATCCTGACACTGAGCACACCAGTCCTTGCCATGTCCTAATAATGCCGAGCGCCAGGCTAGGAAGCAACAAGTATCAATTTTTAAGTTATTGGTTTGACTCGACCAGGGTTCTAACCTACGACCCCATGATCTACCAGCACGGGAGACGGACGCTCTAACTCATTCAGCCATCCCGTCTGGTCAGATGATAGGGGAGGGAGGGAGGAGGATGAGATGGGGGAAGAGGAGCTGGGCGATGAGAAGGAGCAGGAAGAAGGGGAAATAGAAGGAGATGGGGGAGGAGAAACAAGGAGAAGGAGGAGATTGGATGGTTATTGGAATATTACGTCCTGGCAACATCTAACTTCTAAGGTCATATCAGGACAGGTACCGACTTCTGACAGTGCACACTCATAGAGACTTTATACTGCTGCCCCACTAGGAAACTAGGCCGCCAGCTCCATGACCTGATATCCCACTCAGTCACTTTATCTTGACACTGAGCTAAACAGTCCTTGCCCTACCCTAATAGTAATACTGCCAAGCGCCTGGCGAGGAAGTGACAAGTATGCATTTTTAAGACATTGGTTTGACTAGACCAGGGTTCGAACCCGTGGGTTCGAATCCCACGATCTAGTAAAGCGGGACACGGGTGCTCAACTCATTCGACCATCCCGTCTGGTCCAAAAGAAGAAGAAGAAGAAGAAGAAGAAGAAGAAAAAGGAGAAGAACAACAACAAAAAGAACAGGAACAAGAACAAAAAGAAAAGAATATGATTATAAAAAAGAAGACCGAGGGGGGGGGAAAAAGAGGGACAAATAAAGGGCATGGTGAGGACTGGTTGGGAGGGGGCTGGGGGGGAGGTAGGAGAGGAGAGGAGGTAGGGGGGAGGTGGGGAGAGGCAGTGGGGGGGGGGGGTGAAATAAGAGGTACTGAGGCGGACGCGGGGAGTATAGCCTCCATCAGGTGTGCAGACAAAACATTCCTGTACGTGTGTTGTCTGGACGGAGGCCAACACTACCCACCTCTCCCAACCAAACCAGAGCCTGGGGTCGATGCACCTGGAACCTGTTATACCAACAGTTCCTCATTGACGCCATCCCAACATACACACACGTACACACACACACACACACACACACACATACGGCCTGCGAAGAAATAAGTCGGCCCCAAACGAACCGTGTCCGAGTCGGCGGAGAAAATGTACACCTGTGTTTTAATGGGGAAATGACCAATTTGGAGAGGGTGGCGGAGGATGAGGTGCCACTCCTCGTGTGGGCACTGTGTGTGTGTGTGTGTGTTTGTGTGTGTGTGTGTGTGTGTGTGTGTGTCAGACAGTGTTGCTGGTGTGACATAGTGGCCTGGTGGTGAGGTGTGGACGTAGGGCCTGACCCGATACCTGACACACTTACATACACCACACACCCACATCCACATCCACACCCACACCCACGCCACCAGCCGACTACTCCACACCACACTGCCAGGTCGTGCACACACGGCGATCCCAGGTCACGGCTGTGTCTGTGGAGACGGTGTCGATGTACCGACTACCTCTCACTCCCTGTCCTCCCTACCCAAAACAAACCAGACCTACATGGCCATGAATGGGTAGTCAGGGGATTGGTCGGTTGGTTGTTGGAGTTGTACGTCCTGGCAACATCTAAGGTCATATCATGACTGGCACATACTTGTGACAGTGCGCATTCATGTAAACTTTATAGTGCTGCCCCATTGGGAAATCAGGTGGCCAGCACCATGATCTAATATCCTACTCAGTTACATTATCCTGACACTGAGATAAACAAGTCCTTGCCCTGTCCTATTCATGCCAGGCACCAAGCTAGGAAGCGACAAGTATCAATTTGGTAACATTGGTGTGACTCGAACTCCCGATCTTCCGCACGGGAGGCTTAGAGGAAAAACCCACTCTCTGAAGTACTTATATAAGTACAGTTGCCTAAGGATTTAACTATGTGTGTGGAGGCACACGTTAATTAATACGCTGCCTAACTTAATACTCTTAGTCTTACTAGTCTTAGTTTTAGTTAATGCGCTTATAGGTTATATTACCCCTGCATTAGGGAATCATACAAAAGCTATAGACTTAATGCACAGCAGTGGCTAAGAGTAAGTATATATCCAAATAGTACATTAAGTATTGTAGTATCTGTGCTGACCTCTCAGGCAAGGAACCACGTCGACAGGGAGCCTAGGTAGTGTAATGGTTAGCACGCTATCCTCGGAATGGCAAGAAGTGTGGGTTCGAATCCTGCTCTATGCGCAATATTTCCCATTTTCACCAGCCCCTCTCCCCACCTCCAAAGACAGTATGATATGGTTGGGATTGGTTTCTCAGGACATTGCTTGAAGCTCCATACCTTAAAGTTGCATAGTCCGATGGCTTTAGAATTTGTGCATCCTTTTTGAGACAAATATATCAAGTTGACTATTATAACCTACTATTCATTATTCCTGAGTCATTTTGATCGAAAATGGCTAGTTTTGGAGCAATTTGAACTGAAAGAACCCAAAATCATTTTGGCAAGCTTGTTAAAAGTCCTGTTGTTGTGGCCCAGATTCACATCTCATGATAGTCATGTGATGAGGAATGACCTATTAATGTGCAGGTAGTCTTGAACCTGACTAGTGTCATAAATGGTACTGGGAATGAGGGTCAAACTAATAAGGTCATGAGATTGACCTAATTGGTCAGTGGTCTCCCTGCCTAATGGCTGTCTGAAAGTAGGTGCCCAAAGGGATGGGGTCACAAATTCACTGATTATTCTGTACATACTGCCCCAAACCTTAGTTAATGCACCAGTACATAAGTTGGATTTATATAATCAAATGTAGGTAAGTGTTTTGGTTTTGAAAAAAATATGTTTCATCGGACTATGCAACTTTAAGCTGAGCTAGCTTGGTTTGGGCAGCTGGTTGTGGACAGTGGTGGTAGATGATACCGGGGGTGGGTGAGGGGGGGGGGGGTGTAGCCTTACCTCGTTAAAGTCATTCCACAAGTTGGTGTTCTTGCGCCTCACCTCCGGGGCGTAGTAGTGCCCGTAAGGGTTGGGCGGTGTGTAGTGGGGAGGTGTGTGGTGGGACGGTGTGTAGTGGGGCGGTGTGTTGTGGAGCGGGCTCCAGTGGTTCCCCTGGAGCACGGCGGGTGAGGCCGGGTAGGAGGATGAGGAGGGGTAGGATATGGACCGCTGGTAGGCCGGTGTGTACTCCGGGGTGTAGGGCGCAGGGCCCGGCGCAGGGCCCGGCCCCGCGCCCACCTGGCCGTGCGCCGTGTAGGGGCTGCGCGGGGTGGGCGGGGTGTAGTAGTTGTTGCCCGGGGCGCGGCCTCCACCCCCTGTTAACCCGGCGTACTCCCCCGCACCCACTGGCGCCTCCTCCCCGAGGTACGGCGGGGTGTAGTACTGGTAATCATTGTACGACGACCCCCTGTACATGGTGCAAATACTCCGTGTGTAGAAGAAAGGAATAGAAGTAATAGTGGTGGGTGACAGGCAGGCAGTGATTCCGGGTCACACAGGTATTCCACGCCGCTCCGTAACTGAGGGACGGCGGTGGGCGGGTCGCGGGGGCTCTCCTTCTCGGCACGGCGCTCTGCTCACTCCGTGGCTGGGGCCGGGGCCCGGGCCGGGGCGGGACGGGCGGGCATGGTGGTGGCGGCGGCGGGGTACCCACGCGGCGGGCGGTGGAAGGTTCGGTGCACGCGGCGTGTCAGCCGTCGACAATTTAAAAGACCCACCAGTGAAAGGCGGTGGCTCTCAGTGAGTGCCCAGACCGAGACCGGGACCGAGACCGGGGACGGAGACGGGAGCGCGCCGATCCCTGCAGTCACCTAGTCAGTCACTCTACTCCGCAACACACGCGCGCGCATACACAGACACACACACTACCGCCACCAACCATCCACCATCCACCACCCATCACGCACTGTATTCACAACTAGGAGCCCACAGTGGTTGGCCTCCCTCTCCCCCTCCCTCTCCCCTCCCCTCCCACCCCCCCTCTCTCTCTTCGACCGCTGGGCCGGAACCAAAGTGCCCTAAGCGCTGGCCGCATTGTGTATGACAGTGTGTAGAGTCGGAACTGCCTGACTTGACTGACTGACCCTGGCTCCAGGCGGCCAAGGAAACCAAGAACAACTTGCTTTTAACTCAGAGGACAAATTCATAGCAGCCTTGAGTGGGTTATTGTGGTTGCAATAGTGAAACGCCCAGTGCTACACACCCTGCTTTAAACATCATGTAGACCCGGCCGCGGTGGCGGAATCGGTACAGCGCATGCTTCCTGTGTGGAAGGTCATGAGTTCGAATTCCAGCTGAATCAAATCAATGACTTATCAAATTGATACTTGTCGCTACCTAGCATAGAGCTCTGCATTAATAGGATAGGACAAGGACTGGTTAGATCAATATCAGGATAATGTGATTGTGTGGGATATCAGGTCATGGTGCTGGTGTCCTGGTCTCCCAGTGGGGAAGCACTATATAGTTGCCATGATTGCACACTGTCAAAAGTCAGTAACCGTCCTGATATTACCTGAGATGCTGACATAAACCAACATAGATGCTGACATAAACCAACAACAAACAAACATAAAGTAGTGAGGTGCACTAACCTCAACAGGTGAAATGTCACATATATAGGTAGGCGTGGGTTGGATGATTGCATCAGGAAGTCTAGATAGTCTATTGGTTAGGACGCTAAGTGCGGAATGACAGAATGGTGGGTGAGAGTCATGTTTCTCATTTGCATCTTACCACCACAACGACATGATGTATAACGTCGAACAAGATCTGTGTATGTGCTGTAAGTGCGCTACTTGGATATGTGTAATTGCAAGTGTGAGACGTAGAATTCAAGGGTGGCAAGTGTAGTGAGGTGCACTGATCTCCCCAGGTGAAATGTCACAAGCACACGTCGGTGTAGGTGGATTGCATCAGGGTAGGCTAATGGTTTGGGACCAGACGGGATGGCCGAATGAGTTAGAGCGTCCGTCTCCCGTGCTGGTAGATCGTGGGGTCATGGGTTCGAGTCCCGGTCGAGTCAAACCAATGACTTTAAAATTGATACTTGTCGCTTCCTAGCCAGGCGCTCGGCATTATTAGGATAGGGCAAGGACTGGTGTGCTCAGTGTCAGGATAATGTGACTGAGTGGGATACCACGTCATGGTGCCGGCGGCCTGGTTTCCTAGTGGGACAGCACTATAAAGTCACCATGAGTGCGCACTGTCACAAGTCGGTACCCGTCCTGATATGACCTTAGATGTTGCTAGGACGTAAAACAACAACAAACAAAACTAATGGTTTGGACACTAACCCCTACATGGTAGAAGTGTGGGTTGGAGTACCGCTCTAGGCGCAATGTGTCCCTTTAGCACCACCAGCCTCTCACAATTGTAAGAAGTGGGTGCGTTTGTGCGAGGGTGAGTGAGTGAGTGAGTAAATGAGTATGTGTATGTGCGCGTGCGTGCGGGCGTGCATGACTGGGTTGTGAAGTTGACCAATAATTTGTACAGTCACATTGGGGCGGGAACAGTGTGTGTGTGTGGGGGGGGGGGGGGCATCTGAGGGAAGATAAATCCAACAACTAGCAGCACTTTGTACCCAGTCAGAACCTTGGACGGCTACAATAACGTTGGCCAATACTGTGAACAGAAGAGGGTGGGATGGCTATAACGCTAAACACAATCGTCCTACCCCCCGCCCCCCCTTTTTTTTCCTCTTCATTTATTTCACAGAAAGAAAAAAAAAGTGACACAAGTAGGGTTGTGTTCGTGCATGCATGTTTTTGGGTGGTGGTGGTGAAGAAGAAAAACCACGGGCAATCACGCTCACACAGACACGTGTGCACAGACAGACATGCGCACGAGCAGAGACATGCGCGCGCACATACGGGCATGGGCACGCGCATAAATGATCACGCACATCATGCACACGCGCAGAAATGCACACGCGCAGACATGCACAGACACATCATGCATACGCACAGATATGCACACGAGCACACACACGCACTGGGCCTTACCTCCTGGGCCCCCCAGCCACCTTTCTATTGAAATGTCTCTCTGCTGTATGTCAGGCATACATACACCTGCGGAATTAGGGACAGCCGTGATAATGTGACTGTGTGGGATATTGAGTCATGGTGCTGGCGGCCCGATCTTCCAGTGGGGCAGCACTATAAAGTCGCCATGAGTGCACACTGTCACACTTGCTATGCGGACCGCACTTCATCCACACGTCTCTCTATCTGCTCTCTGCTGGCCTTGCTCCATCTTGATAATGTCTAATGTCGTTTCTCTTGCTTTGTTCCTGTTGCTGGAACCGCTGAACCCACCTTTACCCATCCCATTCTCCTGAACCCTTGGCGCTGTTGACTGGGTACGAGTGCTCTGCTACCGCCGGACCGGAGAGATTCGGGACCGCCCTAACCACTCATCGCTTCATAGATTGTAAAGATGTCCGCAGCTTCTACAACCGCCCCCACCAGAAGATTAATCTTCAACCAAACATTGGACCGATTTATCGGTGCCTCTCTATATTGCTGCAGTTCTGCAGCCGGTAACAGTTGTAAGGTTACGAACCCCCAGAAGTCAAGTCACTGTGACAAATCAGTACCCATTCTGGTATGGCCTTCGATGTTGCTAGCATGTAAAACAATAACAACCAACCAACCTCCCCTGGCCCTCTTACTAATCTTAGAGGACTGGGTTTGGGCTCCTAGGTGACCATTTTCTCTCCACTCCCCTCGTGCCAGCCTTCCCGCCTACGCCTTTCACCATATTCTTGCTCCCTCCCTGATGTCTCCGAACATGACCCACTAGAACCCAACTCCTTTTCGCATGGCACCGCCTTTGGCAGTGCCCATACAGTGCTGCAGATTTGCAGTCTTCAGTGCGCTAACGTGACTGAAAACTCCCCAAAACAACATACTTGACACTCCTGCACCCCCACCCCCACCCCCACCCACACTTCTGCCTACACCGCTCGTGCTGTACACGCTCTGGCGGTCAACCTACACACCGGCTCGGTATCAGAGCACATTTCCGGTTGGGGGGCTTTTGTAATCCACTTCTGGTTCACGTCGTTTTCCACCTGATCCCGTTCCAATGCTGGGGGCTAACTGGTCCGACTTGCCACTCACCTGCCGACAGTGGGGGATTCCGGCTGTCTCTACTTGGCGGTGGGGGTGGGGGTGGGGTTGGGTGGGGGTTGTTGTAACCGATGCCGTAATGCATATAATATAAGTGATATGCTGAGTTGAGAATCTGGCGTCTGACTCTTGGCTAAGGTAAAAGCTGCATAGTGCGATAAAGCGTCAAATTTTCAAAATCGAAACAATTATTTACAATTGATTCTACATATCTAACTTAGATGCACTTATTAAAGATTTGTTGCCACATAGAAGGGAATATTGAAGCAATTTAATAGAACCTGTTACTGCTGAAGTCTATGCTGTCAGAGTTTGCCAATACTAATTTTACCTGCTTGCACTTAGACTATTTAACAAATTAGCCATTTAAGATAAAAGTGACTTCTAAGTAAAGTAAAATAGATTATAACAATCATTTAAATATATTTATCTCAGAAAAGTGATGGAAACTCAAAACCATCGGACTACATTACACGGAGGTCTGGCTAGTTTTTCTGAAACGGATACAAAGGTTTATAAAGAGCACAAAGGTTTTAAGTGGGGAGGTCTCAAGTTAGAAAAGTGTAAGAAATCATCGGGTGACAAGCATGTAAATAAAGGTTAATGGGGCCTATGTATGACTGAAGGCTGAGAAGGCCAAGTGGGCCGGAAAATTGTGCTGAGTGGCTGAGAGGACTGGGTGGAGTGAAGGGGGGTGGTCAGAGGAGCCTGGTTATAATATAGGGATGGGGTGGTAGGGTGGCTGGATTGACAAAAGAGGGAAGGGTCACGCGGGAGGGCAGAGAGTGAGGGAGAGAGAGAGAGAGAGAAGAGAGAGAGCAAGAGCAAGAGAGGAACACGAACAAGAGCCCGAGCACGAGACAGGAGAGCAAGATAAAAGAGTGAGAGCGATAGCAGCAGCAAGAGCGAAAGCGAGAGCAAGAGCAAGAGCGAGAACGAGAGCAAGAGCAAGAGCAAGAGTAAGAGTAACAGCAAGAGCAATAACAAGAGCAAGAACAAGAGCTAGAGCGAGAGAAAGAGCAAGAGCAAGAGCAAAAGCAAGAGTCAGAGTCAGAGCAAGAAGGTCCAATGAGCACGAGTGGGGACAGAGCACAACTTAACTTAAATTATGCAATATAAGAATATCGATGCCCTTGCATCCTTCTAGGATCAAACATGAAATGCATTGCCAAGTTCAGCAAATTTTCTTCAATATAAAAACCAAAAGGATTGACTACCATACAATCAACTGTGCACAATTCTTCAAATAGCCTGACAATAAGTCAGACAGGCAATGGCCGAATATCTGACCAAGCCAGCAAATAAAACTGCACAATGTGTTCATTCACTGTCTGTTAGACTGAGTCAGGTGTATTCAGGTAAAGTCAGGTAGCCATACACTGTCTGACAGACTGAGAGGGATAACGTCGATTAAGCATACACTGTCTGTCAAACTGAATCAGGTATAGTTGGGTCAAGTCAGGTAGCCATACATAGTCTCACAGACTGAGCAGGATAAAGTTGGGTAACCACACACTGTCAGACAGACTGATAGGGATAACGTCGATTGACCATACACTGTATGTCAAACTGAATCAGGTGTAGTCGGGTCAAGTCAGGCAACCATACACTATCTGCCAGACTGAGAGGGATACTGTCTCCCAGTCATGTATAATTAGGTTTGTTTGTTGTTTTCGTCTTATCAGCATCAAACGTCATATCAGGATGGGTATCAACTTGTGACAGTACACACTTTTGGCCACTTTATAGTACTGCCCCACTGGGAGACCAAGCCGCGAGCACCATGACCCTATATCCCACACAGACACATTATCCTGACACTGTGCTAACCAGTCCTTGTCCTATCCTAGTAATGCCGAGCACCAGGCTACGTTGCAGCAAGTATCAATTCTGCATGTCATTGTCTTCACCCGGGCGGGGATTTTAACTCCCGACTTTCTGCACGGGAATCCTGCGCTTTATCGATTCGGCTACCACGTCCGGTCAGTATAGCTAAGTCAAGACAGATAAGTATAGAATCTACACTGTCTGCAAGACTGAGAGGGATAAAAGTCGGGTTCAGTCTGCCAGGTTAAAGGCCCTGTCACACCTCACCGGATTGGGGGAAACGGACAGAAAATGAACAATGTCCGGTTTGTGTCCGTACAAGTTTTGAACATGCACAAAACTAGGAATGGATGCTGCTGGATTAATGTCTACGGTTCTTGTCTGGTTTGATTTTCGTTCGTCCGTTGGCTATCCGTTCATGTCTGTTTCATGTCCGGTTTATGTCTGTTCATCCGGCGGCCTTAGACCCGATGTCGCAACACTTTGACACATTTTAATACATTTTGATACTTATCACCACCGGAGTAGACAATTCTGTCCGTTGCTCAATCTGGCATAGTGTGACAGGCACTTTAAGCTGAACAAAACTGGTGATGTTTAAGTACATATGGCACTGTTCTTCACTGACCTTGGTATTAACTCTAATCAGATACACAGTTACAACTTACATTTATCCGGCTTTCGTATCAACGTCAACACTCGGTTTCCATGTGGGTTTGTTTGTTTGTTTATTGGGTTTTACATCCCAGCAACATCTAAGGTCATATCAGAAGGGGTATTGACTTGTGACAGTGCACACTCATGGTGCCTCTAAAGTTAAAGTGCTGCCCCACTGGGAGACCAGACTGCCGATCACATTATCCTGATATTGAGCTAACCAGCCATTTCCCTATACTAGTAATGCAGAGCGCCATGCTAGGTAGTGACAAATATCAATTTTGTAAGTCATTGCGTTGACTCCACCGGGATTCGATTTCCGGACCTTTCACATAGAAAGCATGTGCTCTTACCGAGTTGGCCACTGCATCCGGTCTTCCATGTGGGTGAACATAGGATCAATCCCCGGCCGAGTCAAACAAAAGATGTGTCACTAGCTCGCACGGTGTTTGGTATTACTAGGATAAAGCAAGGGCTGGTTGCTATATTATTGTTAGCTCAGTACCAGGATAATATAACAGAGTGCCGACAGTACGGTATTCCAATGAAGCAGTACTATAAAAATCGCTATCAGTGCGCATTGTCATAGTTGCGTACCGCTCTTGATGTGCTGTATAAGCATAATACGAGTATAATTATCCGTAAACTGATTATCTTTTAATGCCTCTGCTTGGCATCTTGTCTGGACACCTCACAACTATTGACACTTAACAACTCAGGCGAATGGACAAGCTCCCTGCCTTGCCTGGTGCTGCCACCTGGCCTATTCAGCTGTCACGATTCAGCCTCTTGCCTGTACCACTCGCTAACCTGAGCTGTTGCGAAGACATGAAGCCCCCTTCCAATAAACCAAACCACGGGTATTTGGGGCATATGGCCAAGTGAGGTTGACAATGAAGCGCTCGTGTTTAACATCATTAAACCGTGTTAACACAGAGCTGCCACCCGCCACACACACACACATACACACCCACACACCCAAACCCACACCCACACCCACACCCACACTCAGTAGCACCGCCCACCGACGTGGGTCATCATTATGGAGCCTCATAAAAGTAACATTATTGCCCGCCTATTCATAACTGACACCAACTAACTCTAATTTGTGAACAATTAAACAGGAAATATGCATATTTATCCTCGTAAAAATGTCGGTAAAAAAACCTACAAACCAGAAGTCAATATCACCTTAGTTAATAGCTGTAATTGATGGGTGAAGGTTAAACAATATATATATCTAGTATCTACCCATATCATAATAATAATGCATCATATAAACGCGTGAAATCCCACAGTAAACTATCATTTTCAGAGTCATGACAGCAGGATTTTCATATAACATTAACAAGTCTATGTTGTTGGCATCATTATATATATACTTCTTTTTTTTTACCCAAGTTTTTAACATCCATGTCGACTACTACAAACAAATAGATGTAAAATAACCAACGTTTCTTTTTTGTATGCGTGTCATACTTTTATTAATATGCTATTTTAATAAGATCATATTGAACGAGGATCCCCTTGCATCATCAAGTGGCGCGAAGATATGGAGTCGTTGCTGTTTTTGTGTACGTTTAAAATCTTGGCTATTTCTGTTGTTTCTGTGTTCTCATATATTATTATTTTTATTATTCCTATTATTTTTATTATTCCTATTATTCCTAATATTCCTACCATTCTTCTTACTATCATCATTACATTAACTATACATAGTTAATGTAATATATATGTCTAATATATATAATATAATATGCATAATATATATATAATATAAAATCTATAATATATAGAAGGGCTTGAACATTTTTGTTTAAAACTGAACATTTACAGAAAGAAAATACAGCTTGGGGGGGGGGGGCAATTAGCGAGTAGTTGCTATGGGGCTACTAATAGTGTTATTGCCAGGCCGGGTATGTAATGCATGTTGTTATGTTAGCCCTGCACACATTCAGAGAGGGATTAGCTTGTGCACTCAATGTCTGCCTCTCTCTTTACACTTCTCTCGATTATCACCCCTCACCCTCACAGCTCCACGCAAATAACACTTGTCGAGACAATTGGAGAACGAAGCAAAAAAATCCGATTATCAGTTATGAATAGGAGCATTACCAACCATTATGTACACCCCTCCTCCCCCCCGGACACAACACTCATTCACCGCCATCACGGCGAATTTAGTTTGGCCGTGAAACGACAGGTGGCGGCACCAGCGGTAGTGCTAGGTTACAACCAGACGACAAACTGATGTGAACGCAATGACCAACCCCCAAAAATAGATTAAAATTAGGCACTAAGCTGCACTACGCGACCGTTATGCTTCCCTTAATTCGCGAATTACTTCTTTACAATTTTGGTTTCAATTAAATCTGAACTGTATAGTTCGATGAACGCATGATGCGCGAAAAGGAAGAGAGGAGGCGGGGGTGGAAATAAAGGTTTTATTTTCACCTCAGAGACAGACAGGGCATACAGGGTAACAGGGAAGAGAAGTAAAATAAAAAACAAGGATAAAATGATGATGAGCGGAGTAAATAAGGAGCAGAGTTCAAAAGTCAGTGGAGTGAGGGGGTGCCGAGGAGCCCTCCACCTGAGGAGGAGAAAGTAGGAGGAGTGTAGGGTGGGTGGGTGGTGAAAAAGAAAGGTCTGGGAAGGCGGCAGGAGGGCGAGTGCCTGAGGGAGGCCGGGGGGCGGCCTTATAAGGGAAGAGGGAGGGGCGACAGCAGGTGAGTGTGAAAGCTGCCGGCCCGGGGGAGGGCGAGAGGTGGCGAGCAGCGGCGTCGGGTGAGGCGTGAGCGCCGCGCGACGCGGAGGGCGGGGGAGGGGGGGGGCGCGCCGCGCCGTCTGCCGAGGTGGGAAAGCAGCGCGACAGCGCGGAGCGGGGGGAGGGTCTCTTCCTCTCCTCGCATCAAGCGTAATGCTTCGCATTACGACCAAACCTTTCTAAACTAAAAAGCACTTAAAGCTGCATGGTCCGATGGCGTTTGAATTTTTATTTTATTTTTTAGATAAATATATCAAATTGATCCTTATAACCTAGTAATCATTAGTCTGGAGTAACTTTGATGAAAAATGGCTAGTTTTGAAGCAATTTGAGCTGAAAGAACCTAAAATACTTTTGACAAACTTTCCAAAAGTCCTCGAGCTATGATGCGTATTGACATCTCGCGATGACCGAATTACATATATGGTAGTTAGAATGAGAGTATAGGTAATTAGGCCATGAGATTGACCTAATTGCTGAATGAGCGTTACTGTCTCAAATTTGGTGTCCAAGGGGATGAGGTAATAAATTCACTGATCATTCTTTATAGGCTGTTCCCAATCCTTAGGTAACTAGTTGGATATATAGAACCAAATTTAAATAAGTGTTTTGGTTTTGAAAAAAATACGTTTCATCGGACCATGCAACTTTAACCTAAATACACAACTTCAGATACTGATGCACTTATTAAACATTTGTTGCTGCATAGAAGGAAATACTAAGTAAGATTTAATAGAACACGTTACTGCTGGATCCCATAGTGACTAGTGTCCATTATTTCAATGTGCATAGCAACAATAAAAAAGAGTATTTAAACATGTTTTCACTTCAAACATCTCCAAGGTTAGCCATTAATAATAAAATTTACTTTAAACTACCATAACCCCATACTCCCATATATATCCAACTCAGTTACATGTGTGGGTGTGCGTGGGTTTGGGTGTGGGTGTGGGTGTGGGTGTGTGTTCATGACGTCGGGATCTATCTGGGAAGGCGTTCTAAACACCAGCCCATCCTGCAGGGTTACAAACTGAAAGCCAAATGCACTAAGGCTGCATTTAGATGTCATACATGTCATACATGTCGTACATGTCATACATGCCTGGTTCACCGAGTTCAGAGAACCCCTGCCTGCCGAGAGCCGGAATTCCCCCTGACACCATGATTATAACAAGAGGGTAGATGAACCTAACTGAGTTCATAACAAGTCTCCCACCCTCCTTCTCTTTTGTTGTTGTTGTTGTTGTTGTTGTACGTCCTAGCAACATCTGAGGTCATATCAGGATGGCGGCCTGGTCTCCCAGTGGGGCAGCACTATAAAGTCGCCATGAGTGCGCACTGTCACAAGTCTGTACCCGTCCTGATATGACCTTAGATGTTGCCAGGACGTAAGACTCCAGCAACCAATCAACCAACCAACTCACAAGGATGTCTTATTCGATCTGCGCCTCTTCAGATGACACGCCCGTCACACACGGTCACTGGTAAATTGGAATATGATTGGGGTGTGATGGGTGTATAAAAGCACCCCCCTCCACACACACACAGTTCCCATTGGGCACGGGGGGGGGGGGGGGGGGCTTGGGTTATTAAATAAAACATCGATTAATACAGCAAAGAGGGAGAGCGATGCTTAATACACTCTAAAATTGATATTTAAATGTAATACAGTGGGATGGAGA
Source organism: Branchipolynoe longqiensis (assembly GCA_030323885.1). Classification (NCBI taxonomy): domain Eukaryota; kingdom Metazoa; phylum Annelida; class Polychaeta; order Phyllodocida; family Polynoidae; genus Branchipolynoe; species Branchipolynoe longqiensis. Next base: position 52,485,650 of record CM059187.1, read on the forward strand.
GGTGGGGAGGGATGGAGGGAAGGGGCGGGAGGAAGGGAGGGAGGGAGGGAGGGAGGGAGGGAGGGAGGGAGGGAGGGACAGATGGGAGGGTGTGGGGAAAGGAGGGAGGGGAGACGAGAGGAGAGCATGGGATTGGATAAACTGTCGGGGAGGGATAGGGAGGGAAGGGTACAGAGGTGAAGGGATATACAGATGCATGTATAAATATGTGTGTGTTTGTGAATATATACATATCTACCTACATAATTCAAACCAGAAATTAACTGTTATAAAACCTTTAGTGTCAGAATTGTATATTGGTTTAAACATATATTACATGGATGAATTTGTAATGGTGAAAATAATAACGTGGATGTTCACCCAAGAAAATTCCATCAATCTACCACGAGAGTGTGACCACACACATACATGCACACACACACACACACACACACACATGTATACACTATGCTGAAGATGACTATGAGCGCCATAGCAAATTCTAGTGCTAGACCGGACGTTATTAGATCACGTCAGTTCACATTATTACATTGATAACCATGGGGCGGGAGCGTGTTGGCCGTGTTTGTCCATTGGATGGGTATGTATTGGCGGAAGATGGAGGGGTATGTGGGAGGGGGAAGTGGGGTGGGGGTGGGGGATGGGCAGAGGGAAATGGGAGAGAGAGGAGGGAAGGACATGGCGGGAGGGTTACGGTGTTGAGTAGATGGAAGGGAAGAGGGGAGGGGGGGGAGGAAGGAAGGAAAGGGGGGGGGGGTTACGGTGTTGAGGGAGGGAGGGAAGAGGGAGGGGGCAGGGGAGGGAATGACAGGGGGGTGCGGGTGTTGAGGGGAGGGAGGGTGGGGACAGGGGGGGGGAGGGGGACAGAGGGGGGAAGGATCAGGGGAGAGGGGGGTACGGGGTTGAGGTAGTAAGGACGGGGAGATGGAGGGAGTAAGGAGGGGGGGGGGAGGAGAGGGGTGTAGTAAGGAGGGAGAGATAGAGGGAGTAAGGAGAGGAAGGGGATAGGGAGGTAGTAAGGAGGGAGAGATGGAGGGAGTGAGGAGGGGTAGCGGAGAGGAGAGGGAGGTAGTAAAGAGGGAGATAGAGGGAGTAAGGAGAGAGAGGGGAGAGGGAGGTTGTAAGGACGGGGAGATGGAGGGAGTGAGGAGGGGGAGCGGAGAGGAGAGGGAGGTAGTAAAGAGGGAGATAGAGGGAGTAAGGAGAGGGAGGGGAGAGGGAGGTAGTAAGGAGGGGGCGGAAGGGTAGAAGGGGGAGGTGGGAGACAAAGGGGAGAGACAAAAAGGGAGGGAGCAGCGGAGGGGTAGAGGAGAGGGAAGGGAGAGCTGGGAGAGGAGGTGAAGTGGGTTAGGGATTGAGGAGCGTAGTGGGGTAGAACAGAGGGAAGAGGCAGATGGGGAGGGGTCATAGGGGATGACAGGGAAGGCGGGATGGAGGGATGTGGGGAGGAGAGAGAGGGAGGGAAGAAAGGGAGGGGTGGGGGGAGGTGGGGAGGTGGGGAGGTGGGGAGGTGGGGAGATGGGGAACAGCCAACTCCGTCGCAGACTGTCATCTACAACGACTGAATTCCCCAACTACGCCAGCAGCCTGGTTGTCGCGACTGTTGAGTTAATGGCTTATTATTTGTACCCATGCACTAACAATTAACATACCAAGTCATGTATGCAACCAACTATTCATTCAACTCAATTCTTGTCTCACGCTAACAAATTTACAAGAATCGTTAGAAGACTTGACAAAATTTGATTACTCATATGTTACCAAACATTGTTCAATGGTCAGGAGTGAGCAAGGCTACAGAGTTCAAGGGATTATGTATGGTTCATACTGCTAAAAACACACACACACACACACACACACCCATAAACAAAACTATCAAATGGTATTCGAAACATGCCGGAGCATAAGCACAGTCGATGAACATGGGAAGAATCGTTGGCAATTTGGACTCAATAATAACACTTTGCTGATTCAAAAAAGAAATTTGATATGACAAAATGAGATTCGACTGGGCATGCTCAATCATAGGTAATACACTCTCAATACGAAACAGCATGCTGGCTGTACACTCCAAGTATGTGTGTGTATATGTGTGTGTGGTTGGTTGTTGGAATGCGTCCTGGCAACATCTAAGGTCATATTAGGGTGGGTACCGACATGTAACCGGGTGGACTCGTGGTCAAATACACAAACCACGTGACGGATTGCAGCAACATCTCTAAAATATGCAGCACAGTGAATGTGAAGGTGGACGACCAGAACAAATGGAACGACCCGACCAAATGGCTTAGATTTCTAGAAGACAACAATATGGCTTCCATAGGGCATCACTCCATTAGGCTCTTACTACACACAAGTTGGTTCAGTGCCAGGATAATGTGACTGGGTGGGATATCGGGTCATGGTGCTAGCACAGTAGCAGCCTGGTGTCCCAGTAGGGCAGCACTATAAAGTCACAATGAGCGTACCCTGTCACAAGTCTGTACCCGTCCTGATATGACATGCGATGTTGCCAGGACGAAAAACTCCAACAACCAACGAAAGCGCTAGAATACAGGGAATTTGGCTAAATAGCTATATGATTCCCACACATCCTCACTCCGGCCTGTTCATCTACCTGTGCCGGTCTCTCTGTTTGTCTCTCCTTTCCTCCCTTTCTCTCATCTCGACTAGCTCACTCTCTTTCCCTTTCCATTTCTCTCTCCCCCTCTCCCCCCTCTCTCTCCCTCTCCCTCACACTCTCTCCCTTTCCTTCTCTCTCTCTCTATCTCTTTGTTTATCTCTCCTTTCCTCCCTTTCCCTCCTCTCGACTAGCTCACTCTCTTTCCCTTTCCATTTCTCTCTCCCCCTCTCCCCCCTCTCCCTCACTCTCTCTCCCTTTCCTTCTCTCTCTCTATCTCTTTGTGTATCTCTCCTTTCCTCCCTTTCCCTCCTCTCGACTAGCTCACCCTCTTTTCCTCTCTCCCTCTTTCTCCCTTCCTCTCTTTCTTTCTATCTCTCCCTCTCTCTCCCCCACCCCGCTTCCCTTCCACCCGCCCCTTCCCACCCCCGCCATACTTCACGCTATTACTACTATAGTAGCACCGCCCTACACACATCCCCGCCCCTATTACCTTTCTCCAGACCCATTGGTCCGCAGTCAATAAACGGGTGTCGGGGACGCCCGGGGCGGGAACGCGCTAAGGGTGTGTGTGAGACTGGGTCAGGTGTTATTGGCCTCTACCGAGGTAGGGTGGGGTGGGGGGAGTGTTGGACGGAGGGGTGAAAGAGGGGTGTCGCAGGGGTGACGGAGGGATGAAGGAGGGGTGAAGGAGGGGTGAGGGAGGGGCGTGGGAGGTGTGGGGTAGGGGTGAAAGGTGAGGGAGGGATGGTATGGAACAGTGAATAGCTGTGGATGGGCGGGGAGGGGGTCGGGTGTGTGTGTGAGTGTGAGTGGTAGGGGGGGTTGGAATAGGGGTGGAGGAGGAGGGGGGGGGGGGAGGTCCAAGCATATTTACGTCAGATTCACGTAACCACTAGCGGGCAGGCACAGTCGCACTAAGGAACCATCGATCGCACTTCTACATCATACTTTTAGTGGGGGTGGGGGGTGGGGGGGGGGGGGTGTTAGGGGTCGCACAACTAGGACCGAGCCACACCCATGCACACACTCCTTCACATACAGACACACAAACCACTAGCACTAGTAGCAGGCATGCATAGTCGCACTAAGGAACCATCAATCGCATATCTACGTTGAGTTGAGTTTTATTTAATCACAAACATGCAGTAAGGTCAGTGTATGGCTTCCCCAAGGGGTGATCTTCTAGCCAAGGAACCAATGTTACATTAAATTAAAGATCATGCTTATGCAAAATACATTGTTACAACAAATCGGAGACTGAAATCTTTACCTAGAATCAGACATGTACCAGTATATATGCATAAATGTGAGCATTTCACATGCATATAATATATATATATATATATATATATATATATATATATATATATGCCACAGGACAAATTATATCAAGTTATGTAATAGTGTGTCCATTAATAATAGCCTTTGCGCAATTTGTTCCTATTTTAGTAGACATTCATCACTGTAATTTTGATACTTATACAATATACTTTGTCAAAACAAATGAGGAATTGATTTTTTATATACTTTTTCATTATTTTTTTTTACATAGAATCAGATATGCCCCTGTCTGTTCATCACATAGGAGGAAGGCACAACTAGGACATAACCAAACACACACATGAAACATACATACACATGCCCACACATCGGACGCGGTGGCCGAATCGGTAGAGTGCAGGCCTCTCTTATGGGAGATCGGGAGTTTAATTCCCGGTCGAGTCAAATCAATGACTTAAAAATGTATACTTGTCGCTTCCTAGCCTGACGCTTGGCATTAATACGATAGGCCAAGGACTGGTTAGCTCAGTGTCCGGATAATGTGACTGAGTGGGATGTCAGGTCACGGTACCGGCAGCTCGATTTCCCAGTGGGGTATAACACTATAAAAGTCGCCATGAGTGTGCATTGTCACAAGTCGGTACCCATCCTGATATGACCTTAGATGCTGCAAGGAAATAAAACTCCAACAACCAACCAACAACATGTGCACACACAGATATACACACACAAATAGAGGCGAACCACCAGAGGGAGCCAACCCAAACCCAGTCACACCCAGGAGAGTCCACCATTTACAAGTTGCTACCACTAGAGAGCGCCACCGGACGTACCGTTGGGAGAGGTTGTGGGATCAATCCCCGACTTGATATTTGATGAAATTGATATGGTGATGACCTTATACGGAGCCCGGTCTTACCAGGACTGGCTAGTTCAGTGTCAGGATAATGTGACTGAGTGGTAGGGAAGGTGTGGGTGAGTATGTGATGGTATATTCTTTCTTTGGGGGGGTGGGGTGGGGTGGGGGGGGGTGTAAAGGAATTTGATTCATAGATATCCTTTGTCAGTTGCGTAGCACTGGTCTTCTGACCCTAAGTGTCACCCTGTACATGACCAGCCTACGGAGCAACGCGCTGTGGCCAGGTCATAGGTCACTGTGCCAAAGAAGGGTGGCAGAAGTCAATACCCTGATACCGGCGTGTATAGCTAACAACGCCGCTGTCCTCACCCTCATGGCGGCCCCGCAGTCACACCACCTCCATGGTGGCAGGAATACAAACTGCAGACATCCGGTTCCGTCCGGCCACGACTCGGGCTCGGGCGAACACGTCGCAGTGTCAGATGTGTGATTATAACCGTGGCGCAATGCATTGTGGTATGTGACTTATTTGTCCCACATAGGGGACAGACTACAGAAACACATTGTGGTATGTGACTTATGTGTCCCACGTAGGGTACATACTACAGAAACACATTGTGGTATGTGACTTATGTGTCCCACGTAGGGGACAAACTACAGGAACACATTGTGGTATGTGACTTATGTGTCCCACGTAGGGTACAGACTACAGAAACAGATTGTGGGATGTGACTTATGTGTCCCACGTAGGGGACAAACTACAGGAACGCATTGTGGTATGTGACTTATGTGTCCCACATAGGGTACAGACTACAGAACGCATTGTGGTATGTGACCTATGTATCCCACATTGGGTACAGACTACAGAAACAGATTGTGGTATGTGACTTATGTGTCCCACGTAGGGGACATACTAAAGAAACACATTGTGGTATACATCTGACTTATGTGTCCCAAGTAGGGAACAGACTACAGGAACACATTGTGGTATGTGACTTATGTGTCCTACATAGAGTACAGACTACAGAAACACATTGTGATATGTGACCTATGTGTCCCACATTGGGTACAGACTACAGAAACAGATTGTGGTATGTGACTTATGTGTCCCACTTATGGGACATACTAAAGAAACACATTGTGGTATACATGTGACTTATGTGTCTCACATAAGTCACAGACTACAGAAACACATTGTGGTATGTGACTTATGTGTCCTACGTAGAGTACAGACTACAGAAACACATTGTGGTATGTGACTTATGTGTCCCACGTAGAGTAAAGACTACAGAAACACATTGCGGCACATGACTTATGTGTCCCATGTAGAGTACAGACTACAGAAACACATTGTGCCATGTGACTAATATGTTCCCCTTCAGGTACCATAACGTCGCCATGAGTGTGCACTGTCATAGTCGGTGCCCGTCCTGATACGACTCCAACAACCAACCGACCAACCAACCATCCAATCAATTCATTAATCAACATTGCATGCTCCATCACTTTGCTTCCCAATTCCCCGAGTGTGACCAATCTGGACGTGAAGCCATGTTTTCCGTATTTGGCATACAATCACCGTAAACCGCTCCTGCATTGATTCACCGAGGTGCCGACCTCACCAATGTCAGCCCATGTGACAATTTGTCACAGCTGTTGCCATTTGTCTGGGCGTGTCGGTGATTCCACTCCATCCTATCCCCGCCCCCCCCCCTCTAACCCCCACCCAGCACACATCTTCTCTCATCTCACGCAACACCTAGTTATAGTGTGTGTGTTGGAGTTTTACGTCCTGGCAACATCTAAAATCATATCAGGACAACACCATCTACACACGCCTATTTCGTATACTACTTACTAACAATAGGTCAATGCCTTATAATTTATATGCCTTATTTGCCCTATTTCGTCTTGCGCAAACAGGGGGGCTTTATTTATCTGGATACACTGTCACTGACTTCTGCCAGTGCGCACCGATGGCGACTTTATAGTGTTGCCCCACCAGGCCACTGGCACGATGACCCAATTTCCCACTCAGTTGCATTATATGCGACTGATAATAGTCCTTGCCCTATCGTAGCAATGCCTAGTAGTGCCAGCCTAGGTAGCGACAAGTATACATTTTGTACGCCATTGGTTTGACTCGACTGCAAATCGAATCCTGACCTTCCACATGGTCTGTGGCCTGCGGTCTACTGAGTCGACCACCGCGTCCAGTACTGGGTGGTGTGGTGTTCTAGATGAGATTAGGCGATGTGACAGTTGATGGACTGAGGTGATCGATTAGTGTTCCTTGCCAGGTATTGAGGTAAGTTGGTGATGATCGAGTGGAGCCGGGTTAATGGTGAGGTGCTTGGATGGCACAGTCAGCTGAATGAAGCGCCTCGTTAAGATATGCGCATGTGCACATGACCTGCGTGCTGTAGTTTCCGGTTGGTGATATGCGCTTTCCGGATGTGGTTGGTGCGGCTGCTTCTAGAAACTTGAATCTCTCTCAATTCTCTCAGTGGGAATTCATATCCCACAAGCTGTGGCTGTACCCAGCACCCCGGCAGATTAATGTGCAGCTGGCCCGCCCGGGGCGCCACCAGTCGGCTCATTTTATAGGAGAGCTAATCGAGTTCACCGCTTTCTTAAACCTCACGTCACAGCCAATCGCCAGCGTCAATGTTCACCAGAACTTAAAAAGAACACGGCGCCATGGTACTAATAAACAACCACCAGTCGGTTATATATATAAGGAAAAGGTACAACATGTACATGTGTAGCAGTTATAAATCATGCGTAGTACTACTAGTAGTAGTCTTAGGCCAAAAAGAAAATGCATGAAATGTACACATGTAGCAGTTATAAACGATGTGTAGTAGTCATATGCCCGAGAGAAAGGGTATGAAATGTACACATGTAGCAGTTATAAACGATGTGTAGTAGTCATATGCCCGAGAGAAAAGGTATGAAATGTACACATGTATCAGTTATAAATGATGTGTAGTAGTCATATGCCTGAAAGAAAAGGTATGAAATGTACACATGTAGCAGTTATAAATGATGTGTAGTGGGCATAGGCAAAAAAGAAAAGGTATGAAATGCATGTACAGGCATAGCAGATAAAAGCTGTGTGTAGTAGTCATAAGCCAAAAAGAAAAGGTCCGAAATCTACAGGCATAGCAGTTATAAGTTATATGTAGTGGTCATAGGCCAAACAGAAAAGGTACGAAATGTACAGGTGTAGTAGTTTTAAGCTGGAAACAGGTGCAAAATGCACAGGCACAGTAGCCATGAGCCAAAAGGACAAAGCGAAAAAGACATCGATGTAGTCTGCCATTACTCAACACAAAGTGGTGCAGTGCTTTTCTCCAGACACTTTATAAGGGGCAGAAATTCACTAACCAGTAATGTGGGAATGGGGGGTGGGGGTGGGGGTGGGGGAGTCCAGCTTGTACCAATAGACAAAATCATGCAAAAAGTGCTGCACCATTTCTGACCCGAGACCTTACTTGGTCTGCAATTTCCATAGCGAAGCCCCCCCCCCCCCCCCGCCTCCACCCCCATCCTAGTTAAAGTTGTATAATCCGATAGTTTTGAGTTTCTGTAATTTTCTGAGGTGTAGGTTGATCATTATTACCTACCTTATTTTAGTTTGAAGTGACTTTTATTTTAAATGACTTCCCAATTGCCAATTTTGAAATTGTTTTGAGCTGTTTTGCCTGCTATGTATACATCCCATGCCCCTTTAAAGGCCTGGTCACATACATGTTAGTGGACGGAGTTGAACATAGGAGGCTAATGTAGTATGGATGCTGGTACGTTCAACTAGGAAAAGTATGGATGCTGGTATGTTCAACTAGGTTCAACTACGTTAGCCTCCACTATGTTCAACTACGTCCACTAACGTGTATGTGACCGGGCCTTAACTCTTCACAGTGCCGAATGGCCCCCACAAAGTTAAGAAGCTGCTCAGCGACTTTACATTTCGGGGTCAACAGCGGAGAGTGGTCTATTTAGTAAAGTGCCGTTTAGAGTCGCAGTTTGACTAACAGTTCTCTTGTGGCGGGCAGTTGCTCATCATAATTTATCACAGAAGAGATGTTTTAAGTTTAGGGGCGCGGATCTGTGCCATAACTGCAAAATCAGCACATGCTTCTGTGGGTGCGGACAGTCCAGCCAAATAGATTTCGAATTAAAGGAGAGAGAAAAAACGACGGGCTATTTAAACAAACAAAATAATTAAAAAGAAAATTAAACATTTTGTTAGGTTGCCGTTAGTGCAACCACCGCCCGCTGGATGGCGTGGTGTCTTTGCCGGCACTTCATCTATCACAGCCTCGCTTTGGACATTGCAGTGGGCCGTCACCAGGGGCCGCCACCAGGTTGTTGGCGGTTCGCTGCCAGTGTGGGGCGCAGGGTGTGGGTCCCTGTGTAGGAGGGTGGGTGGGGAAAGCTGTCGGAGACGGGAGTGAGTGGAGTGGGAGCTGGGGCCGACAGGAGCGCCACCTTGCGTCACAGCCGGGTGCCCCTTCCTACTCCCCCCACCCCCACCCCCCACCAACCCTCGCGTCTCGACGCTCTCATCTTCTGCAGGCTTCTGACACGAGCAGCTCAGTGCACTCGTCATATCCTGTATAGCTGAATTGCCATGTCTGTACTTGAGTTGGAGGGTCCCTGTCACTAACCTCTTCGGGTAGGGCAGTGCACTGAGATAGTGGGCAGTGAATTGGTTGGTTGTTGGAGTTTCACGTCCTGGCAACCGATTTGTGACAGTGCGCACTCATGGTGACTTTATAGTGCTTCCCCACTGGGAGACCAGGCCACCAGCACCTGACACTGAGCCAACCAGGCCTTGCCCTATCTTAATAATTGTGATCACCTGGCTAGGAAGCGACAAGTATCAATATCTAAGTGATTGGTTTGACTGGACCAGGATTGGAACCCGTGGGTTCGAATCCTACGGTCTACCAAAACGGGAAACGGATGCTCAACTCATTCCGGGGTGTAAAGGCGGTACTGGCGGCAATATGTTCAGATAGCGCAGTGCGTGGAGACACCAGGCAGTAAAAGCTGTCCTGGTGCAAACCTATTTGGTTGTTTCACCAATATACCAGGCAGTAAAAATTGCACTGGTGCCAACGTGTTTGGATGCATTGAGACACCAGGCAGTAACACTATTACGACATGTTTGACTAGGGGGATGTATTGAGACATGTTTGACTAGGGGGATGTGTTCGGATGGGGCAGTGCATTGAGCCACCAGGCAACAAAAGCTGTGCTGGCACCAATGTGTTCGGATGGGGCAGTGCATTGAGATACCAGGCAACACAAGCTGTGCTGGCACCAATGTGTTCGGGTAGGGCAGTGCATTGAGCCACCAGGCAACAAAAGTTGTGCTGCCACCAATGTGTTCGGATGGGGCAGTGCATTGAGCTACCAGGCAACAAAAGCTGTGCTGGCACCAATGTGTTCGGATGGGGCAGTGCATTGAGCCACCAGGCAACAAAAGCTGTGCTGGCAACAATGTGTTCGGATGGGGCAGTGCATTGAGATACCAGGCAACAAAAGTTGTGCTGGTTGGTAGCAATATGTTCAGGTAGGGTGATGTGCAAAGATGTAGGCACCAAAAGCTGTTCTGGTTGACAGGCCAACTGCTGGAGCGAATGAACACCCCACCCCACTTACCCACTTTGCTGACGGTCATTCAGGCTATGGTACTTTGACCATCGTGTTGACATGAAGCACCACACCCATTATGTCGCAGGCCACTGCCATCAAATACACCGGTCAGGGTGAGTCACTCTGGCAGGGCAAGTGCGTGTGCATTAGGCAAGGTGATGAGTCGCTGGTTAGGTGTGTTAGCAGCCATAAAGATTCTGCTTCACCACAGTAGGACAGTTGTGTGCTGAGGGATTGGGTTGTGGCTTCGACAATAGCTGTTGTTTGTGTAGTCCTATTTTACGTCCTAGCAACATCTAAGGTCATATCAGGATGGGTACCGACTTGTGACAGTGCTACTTACTCCACTGGGAGACCAGGCAGCTGCCACCATGATTTCGATATCCTCACATTATCCAAATATTATGCTGATCAGTCCTTGTCATATCCTATTAATGCTGAGCGCCATGAGCGGCTATGTACTGACAAGTATACATTTTTATAAGTCATCGGTTTGACTTGGCTGTGATTCTAACTTCCAACCTTCCACACGGGAAGCCTCTCTGCCGTTTCGGCCACCATGTCCGGTCTCCTACCATAGACTCTGGATGCCTTACTTCCTTATGGGTAATGGTAGTAGTGATGGCTACTTGTCAGTGGCTTTGGAATGTTAATACGATGGTTGTTTTTAGAACCATATTGGGGTTTATTTAGTGGGTTTTCTATGGATTGGGTGTGTGTGTGGGGGAGGGGGGGTAACACCAAGACGGTGACTTCCCAAAAGATATTTCTTGATGACTTCTAGTAAACATTAAGGGTGGATTTTAGCGGGATATTGAATACCAAACAGCAGGCTGCGGGAAAGTATTTTAGTTGAGTTTTGGGAAGCTATTTTGATTGGCTTCAAAAAGCCACTGGGTGGCTTCTGGAAGGTATATTACACGGCTTCTGGCCGCAGTTGCCTTCTGGAAGTTAATCGGGTTGGCCTCTGGAAGCTATTATGGACTGGTTCAAGAATAAACTTCATTTAGTCTGAAAGAAATTTTGGATGGGTTCTGATAATTATATTGGATGGCTTCTGAAAGCTATTTAGGTTGGCCTCTGGAAACTATTATGGGCTGGTTTCGGAAGCTACTTTGGGTGACCGGTGAAATCAATATTGGTTGGTTTCTGGTACCTATGTCAGATGGGTGGTTTCTGGAGGCAATTCTTGGTTGGCTTCTGTGGAGACTATTATGGGATGGCTCTGGAAGGTATTTTGGTTGGCTTTTGAAAGTATTATAGGTGGCTTCTGGAAGCTATTCGGAGAGGCTCAAAGCAGCTAGCTATATTCTGGAAGATCGCCAGAGAGACCTCTGACAGCTAGCTATTGGCTGAAGAATCTAGGAAGGCACTGGCTGCAGGCAGCTCTGGAGGCGGCTGGTTGGTGATTGGATCTGGCCATCCCGTTCTCACTCCCCTGTGTCATGAGGTCACGCTAATAGCATGAGGCGTGACCAGAGGTGTGTTGGCGACGCACCGGGCTGCATAAAAGGGTGTTCGCCTCGCTCTGCACTGATGCTAACCCAACCTGGCATTCCCAGGCCACGCCGCCTGCCCGGCTCACCCCGCCTGCCTTGCCTTGCCCAGCCCGCCCCGCCCCACTCCACCCGCCCACCTCACCCGGCCTACCCGCTCCGCCCGCCTGTCCCACCCACCCACCCGCCCGGTCCAAGGATCAGCCGACTGCCTGAGGACACCAACCACCATGCCGCCTGGCTGGGTTAGACTGCCCCGGGGACCTCTCTCCACCCAATATTTAATCCTATATTCATAACGCGAAAGAGATGTGGTTTCTCTGTGCATGGCATTCCCACAGTGACAATCCATCCCCACTCCTATCCTTACCCGTCCACCCCATCCTTTCCCCCACCCATCTGCTGCCCTACTCTTCCTTCATCCCCAGCCTATCCCACCCCCCATCCCATTAATCTCCTCCTTCACCCTCAGCCTATCCCCTCCCTATCCCATCAATCTCTCCCTTCACCCTCAGCCTATCCCATCCCCAGCCCATCTGTCTCCCATTTATCCTCAACCTATCCCATCTCCATCCCATCAATCTCCTCCACCCTCAGCCTATCCCAGCCCCATCCCATCAATCTCTTCCTTCAGCCTCAGCCTATCCCATCCCATCCCATCTATCTCCTCCGTCACCCTCAGCCTATCCCATCCCCATCACATCAATCTCCTCCTTCACCCTCAGGCTATTCCACCCCATCCCATCAATCAACTCCGTCACCCTCAGCCTATCCTATCCCCATCCAATCAATCTCCTCCTTCACCCTCAGCCTATCCCACGGTATCCTATCAATCTCCTCCTTCACACTCAGCCTATCCCACCATATCTTATCAATCTCCTCCTTCACCCTCAGCCTATCCCATCCCCATCCCATCAATCTCCTCCTTCACCCTCAGCCTATCCCACCATAACCCATCAATCCCCCATTCATCCCCCCCCCTCCCCATACACGTCCACTCCCCCCCCCCCCACACTCTCCCTTCCTCTACCCGTCCACCCCCGCCCCACGACTCATCCCATACCCCCACATTATACCTTCCTCCCCCCCAAAACACTCTGTATTGCTGCTCTCTCCCACCTACCCCTATCCATCCTCCCTCTAGCTGCCATCCTCATCTGTCCAGCTCCTGCGCCCCCCCCCCACGCCCCACCCCACCCTCTGTTTGCCCGCCCGCCATTACATGTCCACCACTTTCTGAAGTGTCAATTCACTCAGCCCTTCTCCGGTCATCTCTTCCCACTGCTCAATATGCAAACCGGTTCCCGTCTGTTATAGCCTGCCTATTTCTAAGTCAATCCACCAAGCCTACTGACCCATATCCCCCAAAGCTCTCTCTTACCTTAGCCTTCAGAGAACCGTTCCCTACCGTCGTCTCTGCCCTGGTACCCCCTCCCTCCCCCCACTACCCCACCCCCTGCTCTCTCACATACACAAACACACTCCTCCATGTATTCTCCAGATTCAGCATATTTAAATTATTTCCACAACAATGCGTTTGCTTCCTCCTAGATCATACACGAGTGCAATCTTGATGTCGCCTGCTTACATAAGTTATAATGTCCAACAAAAGTTATAATGTCCAACAAAAGCTCAAAGAGATGAGCAGTCACCTTTCTATTAAGTTGTGTTGCTGGGAAGCATCAGCTTTTGCTGACACTTCCCTTTTGCCAATAATTCACCTTCCTCATTCTTTCACCTTTCTTCACCCCACCCTACACCTCACCCCTGACACACACACTCACCCACACACACACACACCCACACACTCACACCCACACCGTCAAACTGTTATATTGTTTTGCCGGTAATCTTCAGTTAATATAAATCCCACTTGAAATCAAACCCCATTCATCTGCATTAACCACGTCTCCATTACCCAAACAAATGTGTCACTTTTGTCAGACAATCCAATTTGGCACAGCCTACTTGCATCTTTCAGACCCCACCCCCAACCCTACCCCCACCCCACACAATCTTCACACCGCTCTCCTTATTCTCCTGCCAACTCCTTCCCCATCCTTCCCATCATCCTTCCGACGCCCAACCCCTCGTTAACTACCTACCCTAGTCCCTCCATCACCCACACCCCACCCTTCAAACTAGTCTCCTGACAACACCTCCACCACTACGTCCACCCCCTCCCCCACACTTCTACCATTTCCCGCCCACACCAAACCACCCCTACCCTTCCCCCCACCCACCCACACTAACCACCGCTTCTTTCTCTCCACCCCCACCGCCCATCCCACCCAACACCACCTCTACCCTTACCTTCCCCATACTCCCCATCCGCTTTCTTTCACCCAACCCACCACCATCCACGTCTGTCCCTCCACTCCTGCCCTCAATTAAAAAATCCTAACTTCTGCCACCCTTCACCCCACACTACCCCATCCATCACCGCTTACCCTATCCTTGCTCCCCCGTCCTGATATGACCTTAGATGTCGCTAGGACGTAAAACAACAACAAACAGACATCTCCTCTCTCCACATAAATAACCCGGTTTTAAACTGCCGCTTCTTTTCACCCCCCCCCCCCCGCCCCTAGCTTGCCTCTGGTGGCAGGAGGAGTGTAGGTGGGACTCGAGTCGAAACCACCACCACCGTCCTCCACCCCTCCCCGTCCACCCACCAGCCGCTTTAATCCTCGGGCCCTAACGTCCATAACGGACACGGGGATCGCTAAAAGCCCCAGTCACACATAGCCGGACGAGCCCCGGATTTTTAGCCGGACCACCTCTGGACCATGCACTCCCCCGAACCACCCCGGATAAAATCGCTATTTTTGGTCGTTGTTGCCTTGCTCTTACACCTACCCGGATGAGGCCGGACAGCCACGGATTAGTCCCAGATCAGCCCCAGATCGGCACCCGAGGGGCTGATCTGGGACTAATCCGTGTTTTACAACATCCGTGTTTTACAACATCCGTGTTTTACAACATCCGTGTTTTAACATCCGGGGCCAACCCCGGATGAGGCCGGACCAGCCATGGATAACCAAGGACCAGTCACGGATGAGCCACGGATCACGCCGGATCGCCACGGACCACGCCGGATCACGGTCCGGAGCTCGTCCGGCCCTTGACGTAGGTGTGACTGGGGATTCGTGTCCCTAAGGGCCGGCCTCCTCTAGCCTTCCCCCGGCATCCTCCTGCTTTCCTCCTCCAATCTTTCCCGGCATCCTCCTGCCTCCCGCGGACTCCTCCCGCATTCCCCAAGCTTCCCCGGCCTCCTCCGGCTCCACTCGGCCTCCTCCAAGCTCCCTCCGCCAGCCTCCCCTGCCTCGTCCAGGCTTCCCAACCTCCTCCAGCCTCCCTCTGTATCCTCCAGGCTCACCCAACTTCCTCCAGCCTCTCCGAACCTCCGGCCTCCTTCAAGCTCCCCCCGCCTCCTCCGACCTCGTCACATTCATCAAAGCCACGGCGCGCTGTACCAATGGTCTTTTGGCGGCTATTTCCATAACCAGGGAGACTGTACGCCCCAGTGGGAACTCAGCATGGCATTAATTCGGATTCGCACCGACACCAGTACACGGTCCGGTGGGAGCCCACAAATACATTTCCGGTGCGACGAGAAGGAATTTGTTTAATCCCTCTTTTTTTATTTCCTTTTTTTTTTTTGCATATGGACGCTGATCACGAAAATAGGGGAAAGAGGAAGGAGGGAGGGAATGAGAAAGTAAGAATGAGAGCGAAAAGGAGAGAAAGATAGGAGAGAAGGAGATAGGGAGAAAATATGATAGAAAGGAGGGACGGAGGGAGGAAGTAGGAAGGAAAGAAAAGGAGAGAAACAGAGGAGAGAAGGATATATAGGAGAGAGAGGCAGGGATAAAGCATGAAGGGAAGGAGGGATGAGGAGAGGAAGAGTGGGAAAAGAGGAGAGAAGGAAAGGAGAGAGGCAGGAAGAAATAAGGGGGGGAGAAGGGGGATGGGGTAAGGAGGGGGGCGCGAGGGGAAGAGAGGGAAAGATAGGAAGAGAAGGGGGGGGGGAGAAAGCAAAGTTGTGTGTGTGTGTGTGGGTGTGTGTGTATGTGTGTGTTTGTGTCAGTGGCAATAGCGGGACAGAACCAAGTGTCCACTGTGGGATAGTTTTACATGCAGCTGGTCATGCATAGATCAGCCTTCTGAGCAGCTCTATGAGAATCTCATGCAGCCCGCTCATATATCACGCAGTGTCCCAACCAATGCGCGGACCGCCTCGCCTCTTTGACACCATATACACCCCCAGCATGCATCATAAATGTCCTCCTCCCACTCACTCACTCCCACTCACAAACGCACTGACACTGACACACCCACACATCACACCCACTCCCACACACAACACCCACCCACACACACACACTCTGTGCACATACTGGTAGGAGGAGGTGGTGAGGAGGCTGGTTGGTAGAAGGCCCTCTGGGAACCGGAAGTATATAGAGAGCGGAGTCAGATTGGTTTGTCTGAGGAAGGTCTGAACTAGGAACAATCAACCTCTAGACTCATAAATACACAGCCGACCACCCGTTCCACACTTTGTTTTTTGTGGTGTTTTTTTGGTAAAGTATTTATTCATCTGAATATGACATTTGTCAGCCCCAGATCACTGGTCTTCCGGCCATCTTACTATTGGAATTGACAGTCTAAATAATCTAAGTTTGATCAGTGCTGTATTAGTTACAGCACCGGTCCTGTAGAATTAAGGGAGTAGCTCCTGCTGTATAATGTACAGCACCAGTCACTGTAATTCAAGCAAAAATGGGGAGCAGCACCGAGTAGAAAGTGTATACTCGGGGCAACTCAAACAATCATTGAGGGTTACATTTTTCTCTTATAAAACAAGGTAAGTTTATAGTTGACAAGACATTTTGTCTGTCTTATATAATGTTCAATGTGTTGATAGTTGCGTAGGATGTTCGGTGTGTTAAGGGTGGTGGCAGGGGAGGGGGGCCCATTGGGGTGCGTGGCGGGAGGGGAAAACCCACAGGAGAGCAAGCGAGGATGCATGAGGGGTGTGGGGTGTGGAGGGGGGGGGGGAGGGGGGAGGGAGGAGCTCAGGGCTCTGCTAGTAATTACTGCAGTAGTCATTCAAGGGCCTGAATAACCAGGTGGGCTCTATATGCATTTTTGAAGGCAAGTGTTGTCTGTGTTTCTCTGACTCTGATAGGGGGGTCATTCCACATGACACTACCTTTGTGTCTATTCCGGGAGGACAACCCCTGCCGATGTCACATACAAAGATTACAGGAGCGAGCAACTGAAAATAACTAACAATGTATTGCCTGATATCGGCTTTGAGATGGAACTATGCAACGAGTATTGACTGAGATAAATGACTGCAATGCCTGATAGAACCCTTGAGGACTAAAGCTAGGATTCCATATATGTGGCATGCGAATGCGAATGTGAATCCAAATGCGAATGCAAATGTAAATGTAAATGTGTATGAGGTATGCGGTGACTGTTCACTGTTTGTATTGAAAATGTCATGCTCGGTTCACATTCGCACCAATCGCTACATGGAGTGATCCATTTTTCTGTCTATGCATTTCACATTAGCAGTCAGACATATGGAATCAAAGCTATTGTTTTCCACTTTATCTTGCATTCGCATACCACATATAGCTTTAAGGGTGATTGAATGCATATTGAATAAGATGAGCTGTAATTTCTTATTGCCTGATATCAGCTTTGGTAATAGAATTAATATCGATTGAAACAAATAACTACGATGGTTTATTGCTTGCTATTGGATTTACGTCTATGCTAAAAGCCAGCAGGCAAATAGACCACACAATTGACAATCATAAAGAGACATAAACTGCAATGGTATGGCCATATTTCCCGTTCACCAGGTCTGTCCAAAACTATCTTGCAAGACACAGTCAAAGGGGGAAGAAAACAAGGCTGCGAGAGGAAGAGGTGGGAAGACATCAGGGAATTAATTAAATGGGCAGGCCTGGAGATTAGCTACTTCCAGAGGGCAGTGGAGAACTGGGAAAACTGGAGAAAACTGGTGGCAAAGTATTTTGTGGTGCCCCAATGACCCTCATGGTTAAGGGTTTGATGATGGTGATGATGATGATGATGATGATGATGGCTTTGAGAACCTAGAAATGATGAAATGCAAATTGACTGAGACAAATAACTGCAACGCGTTATTGCCTGATATTGGTTTTGAAAACTAACATACGATGGGACGAGCATTGGTCGAGGCAATGTATGAACCATTCTATTTATCATATCCCCATAAAAGAACAGTTTTCTCAGTCTACTCCGTCAATTATGGTTGATACTAAAATAGTGCAGAGGTTCATTACGCAGTAGTGTATAACACGCTGGCTATATATATATCCGCTATATAGACTATTGCGTGCTGGCATGATTGCAGTTCTTATTAATGGGTCTTCTGCACAGTTAACTTGGTTCTGGGACATGTCTTTTTGCACATGTCATTGCAGGAATGTGCTTTGGGTTATTTTCCCTTCCTTCGCTTTAAAAAAAAAATTTTTTGTTGTTCTTAGAACCTTGTCTTGGTGTTTTTATTATGGCGGGGCACATAGACATTGTCCGTCATCATAGCCCCAAGACGTTTACTGGAGCCTCGATTTACCAAGAGTGCCAACAATATACACTGTGAGTCCACAGGGTTATACCACGTGAAAATACTCAAACAGAGACAGGCCTCTGGTTATACTAGCAGTAGAGACACGGTAATGGCTTTGTTTATACTAGAAGTACATGTACAGTATCAGGTCTCTGATTATACTAGCAGTACAGACATGGGCATGCCTTTGTTTATACTAGAAGTACATGTACAGTGCCAGGCCTCAGGTTATACTAGCAGTACAGACACAGTCATGGCTTTGTTTATACTAGAAGTACATGTACAGTGTCAGTCCTCTGGATATACCAGCAGTACAGACATCGTCATGGCTTTGTTTATGCTAGAAGTACATGTACAGTGTCAGGCCCCTGGCTATACTAGCAGTACAGACATGTCATGCCTTTGTTTATACTAGAAGTACATGTACAGTATCAGGTCTCTGATTATACTAGCAGTACAGCAACGTCATGCCTTTGTTTATGCGAGAAGTACATGTACAGTGTCAGGCTTCTTGTTATATTAGCAGCACAATCTGGTGATACCAGCAGTACAGACAGTGGCAGGCCCATTGTTATACTAGCAGTATAGATAATGTCAGGCCTCTGGTTATACTAGCAGTACAGACAATAGCCGGCCTCTTGTTATACTAGCAGTACAGTGGCAGGCCTCTGGTTATACTAGCAGTACAGACAATATCAGGCCTCTGATTACACTAGCAGTGCAGACAATGCCAGGTCTCTGGTTATACTAGCAGTACAGACAATATCAGGCCTCTTGTTATACTAGCAGTACAGACATCATCATACATCTGGTTATACTAGCAGTTCAAATAGTGGCAGGCCTCTGGTTACACTAGCAGTGCAGACAATGTCAGGCCTCTGGTTATACTAGCAGTACATACAATGTCAGGCCTCTGGTTATACTAGCAGTGCAGACAATGTCAGGCCTCTGGTTATACTAGCAGTTCAGACAATGCCAGGCCTCTGGCTAAACTAGCAGTACAAACAGTGTCAGGTTTCTGGTTATACGAGCAGTACAGACAATGTCCAGTCTCTTATGATACTAGCAGTACAAACAGGGTCAGGTTTCTGGTTATACAAGCAGTACAGACAATGTCCAGTCTTATTATACTAGCAGTACAAACAGAGTCAAGTTTCTGGTTATAAAAGCAGTACAGACAATGTCCAGTCTTATTATACTAGCAGCACAAACAGTGTCAGATTTCTGGTTATACTTACAATACAATGTCCAGTCTCTTATTATACTAGCAGTACAAACAGTGTCATATTTCTGGTTATACAAGCAGTGACAGACAATGTCCAGTCTCTTATTATACTAGCAGTACAAACAGTGTCAGAATTTTGGTTATGCTAGCAGTACAATGTTCAATCTCTTGTTATACTAGCAGTACAAACAGTGTCAGATGTCTGGTTATACAAGCAGTGACAGACAATGTCATTTATCCGTTTGGGGATGGATGTCAGGGGTTTGGGATTGTAGGTGTGGGTGTCGGTGGGTATGTGGGTGTGTGGGTGTGTCGGGGGGGGGGGGGATGTCTGGTGAAGAGTTACATGTCTGCGGGGTGGAGTGCTGACGGAATGGATGCGTACTGAATGGGGTGCTGACAGGCAGGCATTGTTCTCTGCAGCCCACCACACACGGTACAGAACACAGAACACAGAACACCACCATGCCCGCCCTGGCTTGACGACCTACTCTTTTAGATATGAATGTGAAGAGCTCCAAAAGTTGCTGCTAACCATGACTAGTTCATACGTCCTATAATACATTAGTAGTGCATTGAATACGCCATGAATGCTAAAGGCTGTGAGGGTTACTGTTAATACAGTTCATAGTTTAAAGTTGCATAGTCTGATGGTTTTGAGTTGCCGTCATATTAAAATATATATATATATATATATATATATATATATATATATATATATATATTAGGTTGATCTCTATAATCTAGCATACCTTAGTTTAAATTAGCTTTTATTTTTAATAACTAACAGCGCTGTCACACCTCGCCGGATTGAGCAATGGACAGAATTGTCTAGTCCTGTGGTGATAATTATCTAAATGTATTAAAATGTGTCAAAATGTTGCGCTATCGAGTCAATGGGCGCTGGACGAACGGACATGAAATGGACATGAAACGGACATGAAACAGACGTGAATGGATAGCCAACGGATGAAACAAACTCAAACTGGACAAGAACCATAGACGTCAGTCCGGCGGCATCCATTCCTAGTTTTGTGTATGTTCAAAACTTGTATGGACACAAATGGACTTTGTTCGGTTTCTGTCCGTTTCCCCAATCCGGTGAGGTGTGACAGCCTTTACAGTTGAGATATTTGAAGTGAAAGTATATCAAATTAATGTTGGCATGCACGTGAAAATCCGGGACGCCATAGGGTTTAGCAGCAACAAGTTCCATTAAGTTGACTTAGTATTCTCTTGTATGCAAAAGCAAATGCTTAATAAGTGCACCAGTATCTAAGTTCGATATGTAGGATCAAGTATTCCATTGGACTATGCAGCTTTAACCAATCCAATAATGCTGGTGGAATGCTCTGAAATAGGACACACACGTATATCGCTGAAAACAAAAACAAAAACAAAAATAACCTGTTGGAGAGCTGTGGTGTCCAAGAAAACATCCACACAAAAGACCAGGCGGGATGGCCGAATGAGTTAGAGCGTCCGTCTCCCGTGTTGGTCGATCGTGGGTTCGAACCCTGGTCGAGTCAAACCAATGACTTAAAAATTTATACTTGTCGCTTCCTAGCCTGGTGCTCGGCATTATTAGGATAGGGCAAGGACTGGTTGGCTCAGTGTCAGGATAATGTAGAGGGAGGGTGTCAGGTCATGGTACTGGCGGCCTGGTCTTCCAGTGGGGCAGCACTATAAAGTCGCCATGAGTGCGCACTGTCACAAGTCGGTACCCGTCATGATATGACCGTAGATGTTGCTAGGACGTAAAACAACAAATAAACAATCCACACAAAAAGAAAATGGAATACCAAATTAATTAAAAAAGCAACCACTTCCAACAACATAAGAACACTGTTCTCTGTGGCGGAGTAGTTAGAGTGCCTTACTTTTTTCTAGGTCAGACTCCTATTCTGAAGGTCGGTGGTTTGATACCCCATGGCATCACCTCTGCCCATTTTCATTTCCACCCCTGAGTATAATTTACAGCGTCATCAAAGGCCAGTTGCTCTCATACCATGTCTATGTGGTATGGGAGGTTAAAAATCCCTTTGGTCGGTAAAAGTGTAGGCTTGGGCTCTCTATCTGTCTAATAGTGAAAACAAGACTATTTAGACTTACCCATGATAGGCAGTATAAATCTTCAAGAAAAAACCCATTGTCTATACTATAGTTAGTAGCAGATTCTGCATGCGACATGCTATGAGATAGTATCCATTTCACACACAAAAATCACAACAAGCAGTGTTGAAGTGTCCTGTTTTAGAAGGTGAAGAAAGGCTGCCCCAATGATTGCCTAAAGTGTTGTACGGCCAGTACCGGACGCATTGCTGCCTCTGTGGTGACACACAGGTCTCTTCTGGTTTCAAATGACAGTGTCCTGACAGCCATCCACTATTCATCAACCAGGTAGCCCCCCCCCCACCTCCCAACCCCCGCCTTCTCCAGCGACAGCGTCCACTCGACGTCCGTCGGTGATGCGTTCTGGGCGAACGACATGTGACTTCTGACGGTAATGCATTTTGGGAGCATGACACGTGATGTTGATGATGCATTCTGGGAGCGTGACATGGGATGTTGACGATGCATTCTGGGAGAATGACACGTGATGTTGATGATGCATTCTGGGAGCGTGATATGGGATGTTGATGATGCATTCTGGAAGCATGACATGTGATGTTGATGATGCATTCTGGGAGCATGACACGTGATGTTGATGATGCATTCTGGGAGCATGACATGTAATGTGGATGATGTATTGTGGAAGGGACAGTTGCACCAAGCGTCAATCCATCAGTAATTCATCTTTAACAGGATGACTCCTGCGTATGTGCCAACGCCTGCGTCCACACATGCGCATCACTTTAACGCGACAAGGCGCTGGCAACTAACAAATTATCTCAAATTGGTAGATTTTGGGATTCGAACCCATGGGTTTGAACCCTAGTCGAGTCAAACCAATGACCTACAAATGTATACTAGTCGCTTCATAACCAGGTGCTCGGCATTATTAGGATAGGGCAAGGACTGGTTGGCCCAGTCTCAGGATAATGTGTCCGAGTAGAATATCAGGTCATTGACGTTAGATGTTGCCAGGACGCAACACTCCAACAACCATATTCTAAGTTCTAGTCCAGTGCCCGAAATCACGACCGAACTGGAAATGGGGAAGAGAATTGAAACGGCAGGGGGCGCTCTGTATGCGACGGGGTACACAGCCGAATTAAAGCGCACTTATACAAGTGGGGACAGCACCCAATTGGAGGCCAGAAGTGGCTGTCCCACTCAGCTCCCCCTGGTGCTGAAGGGGCCAGGCGGGGTTCAGTCAGCCGCAGCAGCAGCAGCAGCGCGGTACCATTACTTGTGATAATTCCATCTTAAATCTTACACACACTCCTCCCTCAGGGTTGAGCGGTGCGGGGCGGAGCGGTGCGGTGCGAGGCGGTCCGGTGCGGAGCGGTGCGGAGCGGCGAGGGGCAAGGGCAATGCAGTATGGGGCGGGGCGAGTGAGGCCATGCGGGGCGGGGGGAGTGAAGCGGTGCGGTGCGGTGAGGTGCGGGACAGGGTGGGGAGGAGGAGGGTGGATGGGGAGGGGGGGGGGGAGGGTGGAGGGGCGGGAGGAGAGGGGAGGGGAGGGGTGAGACCAGACGGGGCCGGACGGGGCGAGACAGTGTCGGGCGAGGCGGGGCGGTGCGGGGCAGGGCGGTGCGGGGCAGGGCGCGGAGGGGCGAGACGGGACAGGGCGGTGCGGTGCGGTATGGTACCGTGCGGGCCGGTGTGGGTGGGGTTGGGCTGGACTGAGCGGGGCGGGGCGGGGCGGGGCGGGGCGGGGCGGGGCGGGGCGGGGCGGGGCGGGGCGGGGCGGGGCGGGGCGGGGCGGGGCGGGGCGGGGCGGGGCGGGTGCAGTTGGGCTGGGCAGAGTGTAGTGGCCTCATGAGGAATCGGTCAAGGCGCCATGTACCTCTATCTGTCCGGTAGGTGGCAGGCCGGGCGCATGCGCCACAGGGGGCACCAAAGCAATTGGCGAGGCAAGGAATGAGAGATGGGACGGGTGTCTGAGGCACTGCCACAGAAGATGGCAGCTTCTGCAAGTGCTGCGCTGAGTAATGGGGCGCACGTTTACATCAACGTGTATTAATGGGGTGGGAGAGAGCAGCAAGAATAGAAAACATACTTAGATACTTACAATACGTTAATTGCCTACATAGCATGTTCACATAATAGTTACTAACCATAACATAACCTCCTAGTTATAAGTAACACCATCTCATAATGGTTTTTTCAGTGTGTGTATGCATGCATGTATGGATGCCTGTATGTATTTATATGTGCATGTATGTATGTATGTATGTATGTATCTATATATGTATGTATGTATGTATGTATGTATTTATATATGCATGTATATATGTATGTATGTATATATATATATATATATATATATATATGCATGTATGTATGTATTATGTATGTCTGTGAGTAGGCATGTATGTATTAGCGTATACATTATATATATATGAATGTGTGTATGTATAATGTATATATGCATATATAAGTATGTATGTGAGTATATATGTACGATGTCCTATGTGCATATATATATATATATGTACGATGTACCATATATTGAATGTATGTATATATGTATGTAGGTTGGTACAATGGTAGGTAAGTACCACTATAGATGATTAGATGGATAGATGGATAAATGGATAGATGGATAGATGGATTGATAGAGGGATATATTGGTGGATAGATAGTTGAATGGATGGCTAATTGGGTACGTGTGAACACGGCTACACACTTATGCATGCGTTATGGATGTCGGCAGCAGATGGCGATGGGAATAGACAGCCGCTGAAAATGAGAATGCGAGTGAACGTGAGAGTGAACGTGAGAGTGAATGTGAGAGTCAGTGTGAGAGTGCATGTGATAGTGAATGTGAGAGTGCAGGTGAGAGTGATGCTGAGTGAAGGTGAGAGTGAAGGTGAGAGTGAATTTGAGAGTGAATGTGAGAGTGAAGGTGAGAGTGAAGGTGAGAGTGCAGGTGAGAGTTAATGTGAGAGTGAAGGTGAGAGTGAAGGTGAGAGTGAAGATGAGTTATGGTGAGAATGAAGGTGAGGGTGATTATGAGAGTGAAGGTGAGTGTTGGTGAGTGACAGTGAGAGTGATGGTGAGAGTGAAGGTGAGAGTGGTGGTGAGAGTGATGGTGAGAGTGATGGTGAGAGTGATGGTGAGAGGGAAGGTGAGAGTGAAGGTGGCACGGCTGGGACAGGGATTTGGTTAACCGGTTATAACTGCGACAACTGCGCGGCAATCGACGACAATCGACGACACACCGGAAGTCGCTGTCGCAGGGCTGTCGCCGCTGCTTGTCGTCGTAGTGTGACTGCAACATTAGGTGACATTCGCGTGACAGTGACGTTAAAGTTGCATAGTCCGATGGTTTTGAGTTTCTGCCATTTTTCTGAGATAAATATACTAAATTGACCATTATAATCTACTGTACTTTAGTCTGAAGTAACTTTTATTTTAAATGGCTAACTTCTGAGATATTTGAAGTGCAAACATGTAAGATTAGTTTTGGCAAGCATGCCAAAACTCTGACTCCATAGGTTTCTGCAGTAACAGGTTCTGTTGAATTGGCTTGGTATTCCCTTGTATGTGGCAACAAAGGCTTAATAAGTGAACCAGTGAACCAGCATCTATGTTAGATATGTAGAATCAATTCTAGATAATTGTTTTGTTTTTGAAAATTTGATGCATGATCGGACTATGCAACTTTAACACAGTCAGGGGTGGCGACAGACACCCTCCCTCCCCCCCCCCCCCCCCCCTAACCCCCCCCCCCCCAGCCACCCCATTACCACCCCTACACATCCCGACCCCTACACGGCGCGTCCAGACGCCCCGATTGGGTTCACAAGCCTCCCCCCCCCTCTCCAGCCTCCTACTCCCCCCACACACACACCCCTCTCCAACAAACACCTCACCCCACTTCCAATCCAACAAGACTCCGCCACCAGACAAACTCCCACCCCACCCCACCTACACTCGCCGCTCCACACAAATCACCAGGCTAAAAGCACAGAAAACGCTCACATTATGTATTCTTATGACGTGGTATGGGAGGTACACAACGCATATGTAGTTAACGCTTTTTTGTTGTTGTTGTTGTTGTTGTTGTTGTTGTTGGTAAAACAGTTTATTCATCAGAACATACATTTTTTTCGGCAGCGACACACTGGTCTTCTGGCTATTTACATTACATCGTAAATAGGTAGTTCAGCAAGTACTTCGGTAGGGCATATTAGTAGATAAGAGGGAGGTTATTGTGTTAGTCGGTTAACTACAGTACGTTCAGTATTATGGGCTAAGCTGGTGGGTTGTTGTATAAAGTGTGCTGTTATTATGGGTGCAGTGTATGTTAGGGGTGGGGCTGGAGGTGGAGGTGGAGGTGGAGGTGGAGGAGGAGAGAATGGAGCCCTCCCTCTCAAGTCCCCACACTCAACCCGGTCTATTCTGACACCTTATATATAGAGGGTGGTCAGTTGTCTGTGTAGCTGAGGTAAACAATTGAGTGAGGGATCATGCTATGTAAGCAATTAAGGCCAAGTAAAAAAGAAGTTGGTGATCGTCCTATTGATTACACAACTCAGGGTCGGGCGCGGTTTTTTAATCTACATTTTGTTCAATATTTTTATTTGTCAGGGTCGGGCGGGTTTTTAAAACTGAGATGTTGCTTAGTATTTTTATTTTTTAATATTAGACCACCCCATACTGATAAAATGATTACATGTCATTCATGAACATGTCCTCCGTCCTGATATGACCTGAGATGTTTCTAGGACGTAAAACAACAACAAACAAAACTGAACATGTCCTAATGTTCTCAGTCAAACAAGGAACACGGTATTCTCATTTAGAAATGTATTATATTATACAGTTCTAGAAGTTCCAATTGTATGCTTAGGAAAGTTGAATTGCTGCTAGCCTGACACATTTTTAACAGGTTTTGTTTTTTTATTTTAAGAATTTAAAAATCAGGGGTGGAGGATTTTTCAGGCGCGGGCGGGGACTATCACTAATATTTTTTTATTTGGCCTGTTGTGTATTTGGCCTCATTATATACACATCACGTGGCACCGGTAAGCAGGGACCCCCCCCCCCCCACACCCGCACTGGGGACACCTAATAAACAGTCAGCTAAGACTAAGAGCAGCACATCTCCACGCGGATCAATCGTCTCCATGTGAAGTCTCCCAATGTCCAGACAAACCGAGACCCGGTGTCAGAGTTTCATTTCCCACCAGTTGAAATTCCCAAATATCGCTTCTGCGCATGCGTCGATTCGAGTGACGAATGCAAACTGCAGAGTGTCAGAGTTTCATTTCCCACCAGTTGAAGTTCCCAAAAGAGCAAAGTAGTACAGTGTGAAAATTTCATGCAATTATCTTGTACGGGTGCTTTTCTGTACCATTTTAAGCCTGCTCAAAGTTGGCCATTTCCTTTTACCGTGTGTCACCTTAACCCGTGCCACTATATAGGGTATTCACGTGATGTCATCAACCGGATGCGCGGCCATTGTGGCGATATCAAACAATAAACAATCCATAGAGTTTGCCTGTATGCGTAGTGCAAAACGTCTATTTCATTCAAAATTAATAGAAATCCAGAACCCTAACCGTCAAAATTTAATATAATCTATTCATTGAATGTGTTTTCTATATGTGTACCAAGCGATTTGTTTCTAGGTGGTGTGGCTTTAGAGATATTTCACTTTTTCTGTATAAAGATTGCGCACGATCATTGGCAATGCATTGAGTTTGCCGGTACGCGCAGTGGAAAACGTCAGTTTTATTCAAAATTAATAGAAATCCAGAATCCTAACCGTATCAATTTAATATAATCTTTTTGGTAAACATGTTTTCTATGTGTATTCCAATCAGTTTGTTTCTAGGTGTTGTAGTTTTAGAGATATTTAACTTTTCCTGTCTGAAGATTGCTCACTGCCATTGACAATGCATTGACTCGATTGAGTATGCTGGTACGCGCAGTGCAAAACGCCAGTTTTATTCAAATTTAATGGAAATCCATAACCCTAACCGTATCAATTTAATATAATCTTTTTGGTAAACATGTTTTCTATGTGTATTCCAATCAGTTTGTTTCTAGGTGTGTGTTTTAGAGATATTTTTAAACCTTTTCCTGAGGAAATTGCTCATAGCCATTGGTTTGCAGTGTGACAGCCGTTATTTATTATTAGTGAAACTGGCTCATTTTTTAGCGCATGCGCAGACGACGCTGTTGGATTCTGACGGCATGCGCAGAAGCGATATTTGGGAATTTCAACTGGTGGGAAATGAAACTCTGACACCGGTCAAGGAGTTCTACATCCTGGCAACATCTATGGTCATATCAGGACGGGTACCGACTAGTGACAGTGCACACTCATGGCGAATATACTTATAGTGCTGTCCCACTGGGAGACCAGGCCACCCGGACCAGAAGCTAATATTCCACTCAGTCACATTATCCTGACCCTGAGCAAACCAGTCCTTGCCCTATCCTAATAATGCCAAGTGCCTGGCTAGGAAGCGACAAGAATACATTTTTAAGTCATTGGTTTGCCTCGAACAGGGTTCGAACCGGTGGGTTCAGTTCAAATCCCACGATCTACCAAAACGGGAGACGCGCTCAAAACACATCCCGTCTCCTCCCTCAGTCAAGGGACAGCCATGCTCTATTCAGTGTTATTTTGAAACGAGAGCTGCCCCGTCACTGGGCGGCACCCACCAACCCGCCACCCCGCGCCATGGTGTATATTTTACGGTGATGATACGGTAATATAACAACCGGAAAGCGCTTTGCTCCGATTTCCCCAGAGGGACTGGTGATGGTGGGTGGGGACTAGTAGACTGGGGGTAGGTGTGTGTGAGTGAGTGCATGGGGGGAGGGGGGGGGGGGGGAGAAAGACAGTTAGTTAGAAATAGCAAGTTGTACAGTAGTTAGTGTGCATTGCCGCCGACAGGGCCAAATGGAGGATGTTAGGGGTGGCGGGGAAGAGTTGGGTTGTGGCGGGCAGGAATGGGGGTAGGGTGAGGTGCGGTGAGTCTTTAAAAGTCTACCATGCCTGGCATTAAGAATTGCTATTTGACACGACACTGCTCAGACTGAGTTGTTGTTTTTTTTGCTAAGTTTCTTGTGTGGCGAAAAGAAACCTATGCTTCTCTTATTTTTATATTTAGTCAGTCTAAGAAGCGACGCCCTGCATCAGCTGTATCCGGGCCACCGGTATTGTTACCAGTGTGGGCGTAATCGATTAATCGACTCTGGTCACCCGAGCCACTTTTTGGCGCATGCGCACATCCTGCAGACTCGGGTCGAATAACCGAATAAGCTTCTGCACGCTCGGGGTGGAAAAAATGGTGGCTTAATCTAAAATCTAATTATTTGTTTTAATAACCAATATAAGTACAGCAAAATAGGATTTAAAGTATTTTAGGATCGTATAAGCTGACAATCTGGGTTATTTTAAAAAAAGCATTAAACCAACGAATAGGACTTGTAGTGGTAGCTACAGGTACCAGCTCAGGTGTGACGTCATCATTCCTAGCAAACCCCAGCCAAGAGGTTGAGAGTGAAGGTGGCACGGCTGGGACAGGGATTTGGTTAATCGGTTAGGTGACATTCGCGCGACAGTGACGTTAACACAGTCAGGGGTGGTGACAGACACCCTCCCCTCTACCATCCCCCCCCCCCCCCCCACCCCCACCCCATCCCGACCCCTACACATCCCAACCCCTACACGGCGCGTCAGACGCCCGATTGGGTTCACAAGCCTCCCCCCCCCTACAGCCTCCTACTTCCCCCCCACACACACCCCTCTCCCACAAACACCTCACCCCACTTCCAATCCAACAAGACTCCGCCGCCAGACAAACGCCCACCCCACCCCACCTACACTCGCCGCTCCACACAAATCACCAGGCTAAAAGCACAGAAAACGCTCACATTATGTATTCTTATGACGTGGTATGGGAGGTACACAACGCATATGTAGTTAACGCTTTGTTGTTGTTGTTGTTTTTGTTGTTGTTGTTGGTAAAACAGTTTATTCATCAGAACATACATTTTTTTCGGCAGCGACACTCTGGTCTTCTGGCTATTTACATTACATCGTAAATAGGTAGTTCAGCGAGTACTTCGGTAGGGCATATTAGTAGATAAGAGGGAGGTTAGTGTGTTAGTCGGTTAACTACAGTACGTTCAGTATTATGGGCTAAGCTGGTGGGTTGTTGTATAAAGTGTGCTGTTATTATGGGTGCAGTGTATGTTAGGGGTGGGGGTGGAGGTGGAGGTGTAGGAGGAGGTGAGGAGGGGAGAATGGAGCCCTCCCCTCCAAGTCCCCACAATCATCCCGGTCTATTCTGACACGTCCGCTTATATATAGAAAGAGGGGGTCAGTTCTCTGTGTAGCTGAGGTAAACAATTGAGTGAGGGATCATGCTATCTAAGCAATTAAGGCCAAGTAAAAATAAAGTTGGTGATCGTCCTATTGATTACACAACTCAGGGTCGGGCGTTTTTTTTAAATCTAGATTTTGTTCAATATTTTTATTTGTCAGGGTCGGGCGGGTTTTTAAAACTGAGATGTTTAGTATTTTTATTTTTTAATATTAGACCACCCCAGACTGATAAAATGATTACATGTCATTCATGAACATGTCCTCCGTCCTGATATGATCTGAGATCTTTCTAGGACGTAAAACAACAACAAACAAAACTGAACATGTCCTAATGTTCTCAGTCAAACAAGGAACACGGTATTCTCATTTAGAAATGTATTATATTATACAGTTCTAGAAGTTCCAATTGTATGCTTATGAAAGTTGAATTGCTGCTAGCCTGACACATTTTTAACAGGTTTTGTTTTTTTATTTTAAGAATTTAAAAATCAGGGGTGGAGGATTTTTCAGGCGCGGGCGGGGACTATCACTAATATTTTTTTATTTGGCCTGTTGTGTAATTTGGCCTCATTAGATACACATCACGGGAACCGTAAGCAGGACCCCCCCCCCCCCACACCCGCACTGGGGACACCTAATAAACAGTCAGCTAAGACTAAGAGCAGCAACATCCTCCACGTCGGATCAATCGTCTCCATGTGAAAGTCTCCAATTTCCAGACAAACCGAGACCCCGGTGTCAGAGTTTCATTTCCCACCAGTTGAAATTCCCAAATATCGCTTCTGCGCATGCGTGGATTCGAGTGACGAATGCAAACTGCAGAGTGTCAGAGTTTCATTTCCCACCAGTTGAAGTTCCCAAAAGAGCAAAGTAGTACAGTGTGAAAATTTCATGCAATTATCTTGTACGGGTGCTTTTCTGTACCATTTTAAGCCTTCTCAAAGTTGGCCATTTCCTTTTACCGTGTGTCACCTTAACCCGTGGCACTATATAGGGTATTCACGTGATGTCATCAACCGGATGCGCGGCCATTGTGGCGATATCAAACAATAAACAATCCATAGAGTTTGCCTGTATGCGTAGTGCAAAACATCTATTTCATTCAAAATTAATAGAAATCCGGAACCCTAACCGTAAAAATTTAATATAATCTATTCATTGAATGTGTTTTCTATATGTGTACCAAGCGATTTGTTTCTAGGTGGTGTGACTTTAGAGATATTTCACTTTTTCTGTATAAAGATTGTGCACGATCATTGGCAATGCATTGAGTTTGCAGGTACGC
>CM059187.1:52519675-52632022 GCA_030323885.1 Branchipolynoe longqiensis
CACTTTTTCTGTATGCAGATTACTCATGGCCATTGACAATGCATTGAGTTTGCCGGTACGCGCAGTGCAAAACGTCAATTTTATTCAAAATTAATAGAAGTGCAGAATCCATATCTTATATATTTAATATAATTTGTTTGTTAAACATGTTTTCTGTATGTGTTCCAAGCAGTTTCTTTCTAGGTCATGTGGTTTTAGAGATATTTTACTTTTTCTGTATGAAGATTGCTCACAGCCATTGACAATGCATTGAGTTTGCCGGTATGCGCAGTGCAAAACATTAATTTTATTCAAGATTAATAGAAATGGAGAGCCCTAACCGTATAAGTTTAATCTAATCTGGTTGTTAAACATGTTTCCGGTATGTGTTACAAGCTGTTTGTTTCTAGGTGGTGTGGTTTTAGAGATATTTCAGCTTTTCTGTATGAAGATTGCTCATAGCCATTGTGTTTGCAGTGTGTCGTCCTACAGCCAAGCAGCGCGCGCACTGGCATAAATACCTATGCTGACGTCATATGAAATAGGTCTATTGGACTAGCTAATATGTTGGTTGGTTGTTGGAGTTTTAGTCCTGGCAACATCTAAGGTCATATCAGGATGGGTACTGACTTATGATAGTGCACACTTATGGCGACTTTATAGTGCTGCCCCCCCTGGAAAATCAGGCCGGTGGCACCATGACTCGATATCCAACTCAGTCACATTATCCTGACACTGAGCTAAGCAGTCCGTGATCTATCCTACTACTAATGCCGAGCGCCAGGCTAGGATTAGGAAGCGACAAACATCAATTTGATAAGTCATTGGTTTGACTCGACCGGAAATCAAACTCCCGATCTCCTGCCCGCACTCTACCGATTAAGGCAAGTAAGATCTAAACACGTTTTGTTGTTGCAAAGTTATCGTGTTTTATTATATGACGTTTCTTCATGAAACTACAAGAGAGTTTGTGATGATATTGATAACTCTAATTTATGCACGGCCTCTAATTTATGCACGGTTTTGTGTGGCGAGTAAGTGATTTATTACTTGTCTACTTATTACTTGTCTTATAATTAATTATCTGTAAAATATTATATATATAATATATATATTATTTATGTAATATATAAACCGATACCAAACAAAATGTTCCCTGGACAGATATGCACATACAGATAGAATGTCAGGTAGAGGACAGGGACCGAGGGGAGTCTAAGCACACGCAGCTTCGTTCGGTATGAATGCACGAACTGGGTATAAGTCAATATGTACTTCTGGGGATGAATTTCTTAAATACTTGAATAGACTTTAAATAGACGTTGCAGAGATGGGCTATGCTGTAAACTAAGCCTCTAAGACAACACACACACACACACACACACAGACACACAGACACACACACAGACACACACACAACACACACACACACACACACACACACCACACACACACACACACACACAGACACAACACACACACACACACACACACACACACACACACACACACACACACACACACACACACACACACACACACACACACACACACACACACACACACACACACACACACACACATACACAAAAAAGCTCCACTGAAAACCAACTCGTGTATTTAACACAGCCCAGACATGGCGTTTAGATGAGTATGTAGCTGCTGTCCGATCGCTACCATCATACCCACTGAATCGTGTTACATGCTCCCCCACCCCCACCCCCCGCTGTTGTTCATTTTCTGGAATTGCGTGAATACATTGACAGCATGACTGGCTGCCATCTGGTCGATCCATCTACACCCCGTCCTGTCTCACCCTCCCCTCCCCTTCTCTCAACCCTGACCCACTCACTCAGTCACTGACTTATGGTTAAAGCTGCATAGTCCGATGAAATATCAAATTTTCAAAACCAAACCAATCTAGATTTGATTCTACATATCTAATTTAGATACCGATGCGTTTATTAAGCATTTGTTTCTGCGTAGAAGGCAATACTGGGGCAATTTAACAGAACCTGTTACTGCAGAAGTCTATGGTGTCAGAGTTTTGGCAAGCTTGCAAAACCTAATTTTCCATGTTTGCACTAAAAATATCTCAAAGGTTTACCATTTAAAATAAACGTAACTTTGAACTAATGTAAAGTAGATACTAGTGATCGATCTAATATATTTATTTCAGACAAAATTCAGAAATTCAAAACCATCGGACTATGCAACTTTAATACAACTGCGAACACCCCCCTCCACCCCCACCCCCACCCAGCTGGGACCCACACAAGAGCTGCTCTTGTAACAAGAATGGCCTCGTCTTCCTACCAACATAAAAAAGCACAGACATAAAATACACACAGTTTGCAACGCAATCTTCTATGTGCGGTCAATTCACTGCATGTATGCAGATGGTATCCATTTAAAGGTCATTCAAACTGTGAACTGTGTAGCAATACCACATTGCATGTGTTCCATATATATACAGTAAAACCTCTCTATACCGACCCCTCCACAGATCGACCACTCCCCTATATCGATCTCTTTATTTAGGTCTCAATAATACCATTGTAAGGATATTCTAACTCTCTAAATCTCCCTAAATAATAAATTGACCACTTAAATTCGGTCCGATGGTCGGTCGATTTAAGGAGGTTTTAAACTGTGCGTATGTGTGTATATATATATACATACGCACATATATATATGTGTGTGTGTGTGTGCGTGTGTGTGATGTATAACGAATTATGCGAGTATAAAGGCGTGGAATGGAATTTATTGTCTATATTATTGTACTGATTTGTTATATTGCCGCCTCCACCGCTCGACGGTTGCGCCTCCGCCGGTCCCCACTAAAACATACCGGGCTGTCAACTGCTAATCGCTCCTTTTTAAAAATATATAATAATAATAATAATAATAATAACAATAATAAACCACAATCACTATAACAACGACAATAATAAGCTTACACAATTATTTTCCAAAAACAAATAAGATATATATAAAACAACCCCGCCACAGAAACCGATGACGAACATTGTCCTGATGTGCGCATGTGGAGGTTAAAAAGGCCATAAAAAAAAGCTTTGACTTACTGTTAATAAGCACTTTCTCAAAAAGAAAAAAATATATATATTGATGCCGGTCCTACCCACCACCATCTCCCATGAACACACATTTCATACTCCGCCTAATGATCATCTTATATCCGTGCTGTCTGTTAGCGGAGGATCGGGTGGTCTTCACAGTGAGTGATTGGATAATTTGACTAGTGCTGCGTTTTTCTATGGGTGGGGGTAAGATACGACGCTATGACTTACTCGTGAGATGGCAGGCCATTCCGGCAACGCTGACATAGACAACTAATAGAAGAAGAAAAAAACAATTAAACACACCTTAGTGGTATAACTTCCAACCACCTGATCCCCGTTTAAAACCAGAGATATGAAACCCGTGCTCATATCCACAGACCATTGCAGACTAGCAACGTCCAAGATCACATCAAGCTGAGGACCGACTGTGCGGGCAGTGAGCAGTCGTGGCGGCTTTATAGTGCTGCCGCAACAATACATAATGACCCTCTCCGCCACGTTCTCCTAACGCTGACACATTTAATAATGTAACCCAATGTAGGTGACGTTTCGTCATTACGTTGAGGTAAGTCGGGTTACGTCAGGCAAACGTCGATTTACGTCGAGATACATCAAGTTACGTCGAGGTTTTCCACATGTTGAAAACTTTCGACGTACTACAAAATTGGACAACGTCAGGATTTTACGTTCGCCGTACATTATGTACATGTCAGGCGAACGTCGATGACGTTAGACATACGTTAGTCAAACGCTGCTCACTACGTTGACCCCCTCCAAAGGCGGTGGGAACGTACAGTCCGCATAATGACAACGTATGGATAATGTGCGCCTAACATACGTCCAACATACATTTAGCATTTTGCCACCGTGTCATGATGTATGTTACGTAACGTAATGTAACATAACGTAGTTCTGGTGATCGAATAACGTATATAACATACCGTGAGCATAATGACATTGTCCTCTCTCATTGAACGACGTCATCACTAAGCTTTACAGACGTTACACTCACATCAACTATGCGGCATTGACATCCCAAATTTGCATATTACGCCGAGAAGTTAGACATATTTAATTTATTTTCACGTTGTCCCTACGCTGACACCTTACATGTTCGTAGTGTAACAGGGCCATGAACACATCTTAGTGGTATAACTTCCCACGAACTGATCCCCGTTTGCAACCAGAGATATGAAACCCACGATAATAATAGTAATATCTACATACCACTGCACACTACCGCCACGTCTAAGGTTACATCAAGCTGAGTACCGACTGTGCCGGCTGACTAAATAAATTTGAGCTAGATGTACATGCTTGTAATGTCTGGCCTAATCGGTAGAGCGTGGGGCATCGCATGCGGAAGGTCAGGAGTTTGGTTCAAACCAATGACACTAAAATTGATACTTGTCGCTTCCTAGCCTGGCGCTCTGCATTAATAGGATATATATATAGCAAGGACTGGTTAGCTCAGTGTCAGAGTATGATATTGGGTCATGGTGCCGGCGGCCTGATTTCGCAGTGGGGCAGCTCTATAAAGTCACCACGAGTGCACAGTCATAAGTTGATACCCGTTCTGATATGACCGTAGATGTTGACAGGACGTAAAACTCCAACAAACAAACAACAATGTAATGTCTGGACCTACGTCAGACAAACACATTGACGGCTTCAGAGACACTGGGCTTGAGAAAACAAAGATGGCGGCCACTGTTCCAAAGAGCAGTTGCCGTGCAGCATGCTTCCCTTTAATTTTGGGTTCAGACGCAAAAACTAAATGGGCGTTAAAAGTGTTTCACGTCCTAACAACGTTGTCGGTTATTTCAGTTGTCACAATGTGCAATTTCTTCTTTAAAAAAAAAAAGTGTGATGAATTTATTTACCCTGCTCATAACCGATAAGTGTGTTAATACTTGTTTTCACCGCTGGGCAGCACTAGTCCAATTTGATTAAAATCTTTGGTATTTAGTGCGCTTTATAGTGCTAGCCGACTGAGATGACCATGTGACTCAGTGATATCCAACTCAGTCATAGTATTCGAACATTGAAGCAATCAGTCCTGGTCCTATCCAACTAACGCCTACAACTAGGTTAAGCAAAGAAAATCACAAATTAACCTCCCCCCACCCCCCACAAAAAAAACCTCAAGTCTTTACTAAGATTAAAGCCACAACCTCTCGCACAGGAAGCGAACATTGCATCGCTAGGCCATGCCGTCCGGTTGAGAAGAAATTTGGTAGTTCATTAGCATAATTAAAGTTGCATAGTCCGATGGTTTTGAGTTTCTGACATTCTTCTGAGATAAGTATATTAAATTGATCATAATAATCTACCTTACTTTAGTTTGAACTAACTTTTAATTGAAATGGCTACCTTTTGAGATATTTGAAATTCAAATATGGCAAGCACGCCAAAACTCTGATACCATAGGCTTCTATTAAATTGACTAAAGCTAGGATTCTATATACGCGTAATGCGTTACGCGTTATGAGAATGCCAGCATTCCATATACGCGTAATGCGTATTGTGTTATGCGTTATGCAGTGAAGTATATAAAAAGTATATAAAAAGTGTGTGTGACTCTGTGTGTCTCTATGTGTGTGTCTGTGTCTCCGTGTCCTCTGTGTGTGTCTCTGTCCTGTGTCTCTGTGTGTGTCTCTATGTGTGTCTCTGTGTCTCTGACAAAGAGACACACACAGACACATATACACAGAGACACACACAGAGACACACACAGAGACACAGATACACACACAGAGACACAACACAGAGACACACACACAGATACACACAGACACACACACACAGACACACACACAGACACAGATACACACACAGAGACACACACAGAGACACAGAGACACAAAACAGACAGACACACACAGACACACACACAGACACAGACACACAGAGACACACACACAGAGACACAGATACACACACAATCAAATCAAATGGGGGTGTTCGTAACCTTACGACGGTTACAGGTTGCAGAACTGCAACATTGGGTAGAGAGGCTCCGATAAATCGGCCCAATCTGTGGTTGAAGACTTGTCTTCGTAGAGGGAGTGTTGTGAAGGCTGGGGGCATCCTTCACGACGTAGTGACGCCGGGGCGCCGGGTGGCAGCGATTCTCCCGGTATGTAGTTGAGTTGTAGGTGTGTGTAGTGTAGTGTAGCACTTGAATCCGGTCAGCAGGGGTTTGAGGAAGGCGGGCAAAGGTGGGAGCAGCGG
This sequence comes from Branchipolynoe longqiensis, assembly GCA_030323885.1. Classification (NCBI taxonomy): domain Eukaryota; kingdom Metazoa; phylum Annelida; class Polychaeta; order Phyllodocida; family Polynoidae; genus Branchipolynoe; species Branchipolynoe longqiensis. The sequence continues at coordinate 52,525,972 of CM059187.1, forward strand.
TCGTTCCAGCAACAAGAACCAGACAGAGAAATCGTAATAGGTCAAGGGCCCCACCCAAGAACACAACAACCCTGGTCAGGGGAAGAAGTGTGCCTGGGAGAAATCGAATGGGCAGAATCTAGGAAAGAGAAATGAGGAGAGTTGAGTCAAAGGACCGTGTCTATTTGCCCTACGGTGACCATCCAGCGAGCCATAGACACGGACAGAGTAAGAATAGAAAGTGAAAATGCCGGCGGGCACCCCCTCCTGGAACTCTTTTGAGACATATCAAGGAGGTGCTAGGCCGGCAGAGAGGTGATAGAGAGAGGTGTGGACGAAGTGCGGTCCGGATAGCAAGTGATACACACACAGAGACACACAGACAGAGAATGGGACGGTCCAAACATGGCTCAGTTTAGCTTGCTTCGAGGGATGTTAGGACCGTCCCAAATATGAAGACTGCTTCCTAACAGGTCCGCCGCATAAACCTACATGTTTGCGGCGGGAGTCGCCTCCTCATCAATGGACAAATGCGACTGATGCTTTTCTTTTCCTCCACCTTGTCCCGGCTGTCCGTAATTATCAGTCGCCTCCTCCAGCCTTATATCAATGGACAAATGCGACTGATGCTTTTCTATTCGCAGCACCTTTACGCATTACGCACCGATCACTACATGGAGCGATCGGGATAATGGATTTTATTCGCATTCGCATTACGCATTACGCGTATATGGAATGTAGCTCATAGGTTTCAAGGCGTTTCGATTTTTTGTCGCATTCGCATTACGCATTACGTGTATATGGAATGCAGCCTTAAGTGTTCTCTTCTATGTGGCAATAAATACTTAATAAGTGCATCAGTATCTCAGTTAGATATGTAGAATCAAATCTAGATAATTGTTTTGATTTTGAAAATTTGATGCTTCATCGGACTATGCAGCTTTAAGTGAAATTGAAACATCAGGAAACAGTTCTTCAGATGACCCCCTCTCCCCCACCCCAACCCACCCTCACCGTCCTCGCCCGCCTGGTTCTGTCACATATTACAATTGTTATAACGCATTGGCAAACAAGAAGTGTAATTTGAGTACTGATACAGTGATAGATGAAAAGTCTGGGCAGTTAGCTGTTAATAGGGTACGAGATCAGGAGGTGGCGAGAGTAGTTAGCATAAAGAAACAGCGGCTGAGCATGGATTATGCATGTTGTGGGTTTAATCCCCTGCTGAGTCCAACCAAATACTTACAAAGGCGACCCTCGTTGCTACTTTGTCTGGTGCTCAGCATTACTAGGATAGGGCAAGGGCTGGTTGGGTTTGTGTCAAGATTATGCGACTGAGGCGGGATATCGCATCGTGTGGTTGTTAGAAGTAGGTACCTGTTTTGATATGGCCTATACGGGCGCGGTAGCCGAATCGGTAGAGCGCAGGCCTCCTATGCGTGAGACCGGGAGTTCAATTCCCGGTCAAATCCACGCAAGAAAATTGATACTTGTCACTTCCTAACTTAGCGGTTGGTATTAATAGGATAGGGCAAAGACTGTTTGTTAGCGGCTTGATTTCCCAGTTGGGCAGCACTATAACGTCGCCATGAATCTGCAGTCACAAGTTGGTACCTGTCAAGAATATGCCCTTAACTGTTGCCAGGATGTAAAACTCCAACAACCAACCAACCAACCACGATATGGTCTTACTCTTAGATGCACCTATGTCCTTCGATGTTGCCAGGATGCACAACCCCAATAAACAGGCAAACACAATTCAAGCTCCAGTGCAATGAACTCTCCCCGGGTACCAAAGGCAGCCAATGGTGGTGGAAAGGTCGGCCAGCATTCAAACAGGAAGTCAGCGGCACCCATACATACATGCATACATAGACACATACATACATACATACATACATACATGCATACATAGACACATACATACATGCATACATAGACCAGACGGGAAGGCCGAATGAGTTAGAGCGTCCGTCTCCCGTGCTGGTAGATCGTGGGTTCGAATCCCGGTCGAGTCAAACCAATGACTTTAAAATTGATACTTGTTGCTTCCTAGCCAGGCGCTCGGCATTATTAGGATAGGGCAAGGACTGGTGTGCTCAGTGTCAGGATAATGTGACTGAGTGGGAAACCAGGTCATGGTGCCGGCGGCCTGGTTTCCCAGTGGGACAGCACTATAAAGTCGCCATGAGTGCGCACTGTCACAAGTCGGTACCCGTCCTGATATGACCTTAGATGTTGCTAGGACGTAAAACAACAACAAACAAACAGCATACATACACACATACATACACACATACAAACAGCTGACAGAAGAAGGCCACTTGTCCAAATAAAGAAGGCCTTATTATCTAGGCGTGATGTCACACTGTTGGTGTAGGCTGAGACGCCGGCGTCTCTCATTTCACGCGACCCACGTCACACAAACACACCCAGGCTGCGTTGGTACAGCTTCAATGGGCGTGACTCCTGAGGGCGGTCGCGAATAAACTCTCTCCGCGGGTGTCATGTTTTGGTAAGGCGATGGCGCAGTCTGTACTGCTAAAGTGCTAGACTTTATTGGTACCGTAGCAACGTTAAAGTTGCATAGTCCACCAGACGGGATGGCCGAATGAAGTGAGCGTCCGTCTCCCGCTTTGGTAAATCGGGGGATTCGTCGAGTCAAACAATGACGTACACATTTATACTTGGCGCTTGTTAGCCAGGCGTTCGGCATTATTAGGATAGAAAAAAGCACTGGTTGGCTCGGTGTCAGGATAATGTGACTGAATGGGATATCAGGACATGGTGCTGGCGGCCTGGTCTCCCAGTGGGGAAGCACTATAAGGATGCCATGAGCGCACACTGTGACAAGTCGGTACCCATCCTGATCTGACCTTAGATATTGCCAGGACGTCAAATTCCAACAACCAAGTTGCATAGTCCGATGATTTTGGGTTTCGGTCATTTTCTGAGATAAATATATTAGGTTGATAGTTATAACCTAACTTACTTTAGTTTGAAGCAAGTTTTATTTTAAACGGCTAGCTTTGGAAATATTTGAAGTGCAAACATGCCAAATTAATTTGCCAAAACTCTTCAGCAGTAACAGGTTTTAACAAATTAAATTGACTCAGCGTTCCCTTCTATGTGGCAACAAAAGCCCAATAAGTGCATCGGTATCTAAGTTACATATGTAGGATTAATCTAGATAATCACTTTGGTTTTTAAAAATTGATGCTTTTTATCGGACTATGCAGCTTGAATGTAACTTATTTGGACAAGAGACTGGTTGCCAATAGACCTTTTCCACTGAGCACGAACAGTGGACTGTTTCCCACAACATTAGTTCTCTCCGCTGTCATCAGAGTGGGGTGGAAATTCTCTATGACTTATGAGGCCTTTTCCACAAGACTTTATTGGTAACGTAGCAACGTTAATTTGACAACTAGAGAATAAATTATGCCAAACTGACATCAAAACGGCCAGAAAGTGTTGGGAGCTATATAAATAGTTCTCCCTAGTGAATTTTCGACATTACAATATAAATAATACCAATATAATACTAACAAAACGTTAATATAGACACGTTAATATAGACACTATAATATAGATATTTCTAATAGTATTACAATATTAATAAACTGATAATACAAATAAATGAACAAGGATTCAACTAACCCATTAGCAACCCCACTTCCCCTTCCCCCCTCCCCCCTCTTCCCCGCTCTCCTCGTCCCGCTCGCACGCGCACGCACACGCACACACACACACACACACTTCAGAGCGTTCCTGCACAGAGGGCAGACTGTGATGTGACGTATGCGCGATCACGTGACGCGACGCGGACTGACCGATCTGCGCGTCATTCAGGGCAGCCCCTGGTGGTCGCCGCCCACACTACCACCAAAAGGGTGCGCGCGCATGGTCTTTGAGCTGCCACTTCCTGCCTGTTGTTGTTATCACCTGAGAGATTAGGTTGTGTTTTGTTGTTGTTGAAGTTTTACGTCCTGGCAACAGCTAAGGTCATATCATGACGGGGACAGATTAGGAGAACAGCAGTCCGGTGTCGCAGTTTGAGCGCCCTGCCAGTTTGAGGCCCTGCCAGTGGGTGTATACTTTTTTTCTAAAATAGATTTAAAAGCTTTCATTGGATCGATTAAAAATATCTTAATGCGCAATTGAAGAGGAAGATCTGAAGTATTTAATGTAACCTAAGAGCAATTTACTCTGAAAGTATTAAAAACAGAGATAATAGTGAAAGTTGGGATATTCTGAGTGTCAGTGCCAGTGTTAGCCTTACCAGATCATGGCCTCAAAAACTTTTTTCGCAAAATAAATTCAAGAACTTCCAATTGGCTGATAAAAAAAAAAGCTGAATGTGAAATTGTAGAGAAAGATCTGAACTATTTAATAGAAACAAGAGAAAATTGCTTTCAAAGCACCAACAATCACAAATTACTGTGATAGTTAGGGTGGTTTTAATGTTGTCTCTATCCGCGCATGCGCAGAAGCAACAGAAGGGCACTCAAACTGGCAGGGCGCTCAAACTGCGACACTGGTCTTGCCGTCCCCTTTGATTGCAAGTTTGCATTCTTGTCTTCTCCATGAATAATTTGTTTTCTAAATCCATAAACCTAAAAAAACTAAAAACCCACACACACCAAAAACGATCGCTCTATTAACAATAATAATAATAAATATGTATATATAAATAATAATAATAATAATAATAATAACAATAATAATTCATAATCGCTGCAATTAGATGGTCTTAAATGTCATCTTCCAAGTACCTGATTAGTTTACTGAATGTTGCACTAGAAGAGAATTTGTGTGTATTGTTGAATGGGAAATGGGAAATGGGAATATTTAACAGTGCAGGGGTAGTATATCTGCAACAAAAAGGTATAATTTCTCTCCAATTTATCAACGGAATAAAAGATGAAAATTAATTAATCATTACAGAAATATGAATATTTAACCGCATATGGGTAGTATATCTGCAACAAATGGTAATATTTATCTCCAATTCATCCATTGAAAATGGAGGAATCATTATAATCAATGTGAACATTTAACAGTATATGGTTAGTATAAGTGCAACAAAAGGTAGAATCTATCTCCATTTTATCAGGTGAATAAAATGTGAAAATGACGGAATCATTTAGTGCCATACTCTGTATAAATAACTGCAACACTATTAAATGTGTAGCGCAAAGGAGTGCGCTGTATCCATCGTCGTTAATAATATAACCACATACAATCAGCCAATCAGATAAGAGAAAGATGGCCTTCAAACTACACGCTGGCAAGACGGGATTGTTGGATGCGCACATACCCATTGCACAGTGCACAGTTGGGTTTTGTGTGTGTGTGTTGACGGTGAGAGTAGGGTTGGTGTGGGTTTGGATGGGGTGGGTGTGGGTGTGGGTGTGGGTGTGGATGTGGGTGTGGGTGTGGGTTTGGATGGAGTGGGTGGGGGTGTGGGTTTGGATGGGGTGGGTGTGGGTGTGGGTTTGGATGGGGTGGGTATGGGTGTGGTTGTGGGTGAGGGTGATTGTGGGTGCTTGGGGGAGGGGCGTGCGCAACGCGAGTTCTCAGGGTGAGCGGCCGATGACACGATCAGATAGATCCCAGCGGGGGGGGGGAGGGGGAGGGGGGGGGGGGGGGTGAAGGAGAGGGGGATGTAGGGGAGAAGGCAGGGGTAGGGAGAGGGGATGGGGAAGAGGGGAGAGGGGAGGGGAGAGGGGGAGTTTTTTTTTTCGGGAGTGACTCACACAGACAGGGAGCGACATGTCGGCATGCCTTATATCTAATGTCACCAGGGTCGGGGTGAAGGGTGGAAGGAGACGAGGGCGGGCTTGACCCTTCACATGCACGCGGAACATGAGCAGCACATCTGAGTAGAACCCCCGCCACCCCCCCCCCCCCTCTCCCACCTTCCACCACCTTCCACCCCCTCCAACTTCCTCCTCCTCCCTGCACTGCCCCCATCCCACCCAACCCCGTTGGGATTTGTGGTGGCGTTGTTTGGTGAAAGCCAGTACTGCACAATCAGAGACACATTCTCGCCAACCAACACGGCTCCTGACATTCCACGACTGCAGTCGTGGGAGATGGTTGGTTGGTTGTTGGAGTTTTACGTCCTGGTAAAAGTTAAGGTCATATCAGGACTGGTAGTAGTGGAAGAACGCGCTTAGACTTCTAATTTGAGGTGGGGGGGGGGGGGGTACATTAGTTGTTTAAGCAGGGGAAATTTCAATCACGGATGATTGGTCTTCCTCATTCCAGTGCTCATCGCCCTATCCTAATAATGGCGAGCGCCTGGCTAGGAAGCGGCAAGTATCAATTTTTAAGTCATTGGTTTGACTCGACTAGGGTTAGAACCCATGATCCCACGATCTACCAACACAGGAGACAGACACTCTAACTCATTCGGCCATCCCGAATGTAAGTGTAGTGGTGGAAAAATATAATGCCTACGATTAGCTCCATAGGCAGAACCACATGCTAGCGTATGATTCAAACCCGTGTCCCTTTCTCTTTCAGGCTAGAACTCTGAGGCGTAAACATTGCATAATTCCATCTTTTGAGGTGTTTAATAAAAAAAGATCTGCACCCCACAAAAAGGCACCGGCATAGGATGCAATAGTTTGACTCCTTCTTGTAGACATTATAATTACAAGCCCAAATCCAAAAATAGGAAGGCCATATCTTTTTTTTAGATAATCAAATTTTAAAATTGAATATATAAAAATGTATTAATTTTGAATTAAAACAGTTTGACAAAAAAAGATCTGCATCCCACAAAAAAAATAATATTATTATTAGATTGGTTTGTGGGTTTTTTTGGGGGGTGGGTTGACATCCTGGAAACATCTGATATATTTGGTTGATCTTCATAATCGACCTTAGTTTAGTGTGAAGTGACTTTTATTTCATGGGGTTAATTTTTCGACATATCTAAAGTAAAAACATGCCAAGTTATTTTGCTGTGCGCACTGACATGCTGGATATCACAGACTTCCGCACTGACAGGTTCTAATTTCTATAGACTAGAACACCATTCCAGCCGCGAGGTGCATTGTGGGATGCATGGAAGAAAAACAAACCCCCTTGCAAAGCACATGGCTAATGCTAAGACACTGGGTCCAGCTATGACATTTCCTAGTTTCAGCTTATCTCAACTCTTGTTTGAAACATAGAATACAAACAAAAAACAGATATATAATAAATTAAGATGTTAATCTTTTATCTAGCATTGCATTTAGATCAGTCGAATCAGCACACCTTATACCCTCTGCAATTAGATTGAGAACAAATCTGGGCACTCAGACTAGTGTTAGAGCCATAGCCAGAGTCAGTTTTACTCATTTTATTCATGTTTTTATTTATATCCTATGGTTAATAACATTTGTTGGGCTAGGAAATGGGTAGGGTTAATCAGATATTGGTTATATATTACTTTGAAACAAGTTCTTGTTGACACATTTGACATTTTAATATTTAGAATAAGAATTACTTATGTCTAATCAATGGTGATGTAAACATCAGCCTGTAAAGTGACTGAAATTGTATGTTTCTTAGCTCAAAATGCTTAATTATGGAGAGTTGTGTCTTAAACATATCCATTATATTATTATATTGCATCCATCCATCCATGTTTGTGCCAAATTGGTATGTATTTTGATTAATTTTGAATAAAATCTCAGTTTTTCCCTATGCGTATTGACAAACTCAATGGCCGTACACCTTTGCTTTGCTGCCAACGCCGTTTTCAGCCTATGCGCAGTTGGAATGGTGATCTCGTCTATTAAATTGGTTTCCATAATTTGATCCTTTCATCAGATTATCCAGCTTTAAGTTATTACACCGGCGCATGCGCATAAAATTACTACGCGGTGAAATAATCTACTAAGATAAAAAACCTTTTTTGCTGCTAGAGCCACTCACTCTACGTGACTGGGGTTGTGAAGTGGTTACATTTTAGGGATATTATACAGTAAAATCTCTCTAAATCGACCGACCATGGGATTGACTTTAAATGGTCCATTTAGGGAGGTGGTCGGTTTAGGTTTTTAACAACTTTATTGGTGCAATGGTATTGTATGTGCGATCGTTTGGGACCCAAATATAGCGATCGATATGTGGGAATGGTCGATCTGTGGAGGTGGTCGGTTAGAGAGGTTTTACTGTATCTCCATATTCTTTTGGAAATCTGACACTCCTAATTTATACCGACTGAGACATCTACAAAATAATCAATCAACAAAATATAACACACACAAAAACACCCGAAAACCAGAGTATACTATTTCTACTGCACAAGTTGACCACAGGCCGGCTTTAACCTTAAAGGCTTACCGCCGAGGCAGACCTGCCCGTGTTGGTTTAAAAAAAAAAAAAAATCTGGTGCCACTGGCTAAAGGCAATGGATGACAAGCTCAACAAAACACGCCACACGTGAACAGGGACTGATGTCGATGGCAATCCGCTCGGCATGCTTAGTTGAGGACCTTTGTGGGGCATTTACCCGCGTCCGTGGAATGTCGCCATTGCATGTCAGACGCTGGTTCCCGCGCTGTGTCCATGCACGCCGGAACCGGCCCGGAACCAGCAGGAACCGGAAAGTGCTTCATAAGGCTTGAGTCAAACTGGTCACGGAGGCAGTCAGGCACACCGTGTACCAAACAGGATGGTTCCACAATTTCCAGGCACGCCCTGCACTACTCAACATCTACTACCATTACCACTACTACTGCTATACTACCATTACGATTACCACTACTACTGCTATACTACCATTAGGATTACCACTACTAATGCTATACTACCATTACGATTACCACTACTAATGCTATACTACCATTAGGATTACCACTACTAGTACTACTGCTAGACTACCATTATGATTACCACTACTACTGCTAAACTACCATTACTATTACCACTATTACTGCTATACTACCATTAGGATTACCACTACTAGTACTACTGCTATACTACCATTACAATTACCACTACTAATGCTATACTACCATTACAATTACCACTACTACTGCTATACTACCATTATAATAACCGTACTACTGCTATACTACCATTACAATTACCCCTACTACTGCCAGACTATTACGATTACCACTACTACTGCTATACTACCATTACGATTACCACTACTACTGCTATACTACCATTACGAATACCACTACTAGTACTACTGCTATACTACCATTATCATTACCACTACCTCTGCTAAACTACCATTATGATTACCACTACTACTGCTTTACTACCATTAGGATTACCACTACTACTGCTATACTACCATTATAATTACCACTACTAATGCTATACTACCATTAAGATTACCACTACTAGTACTACTGCTAGACTACCCTTATGATTACCACTACTACTGCTAAACTACCATTATGATTACCACTACTACTGCTATACTACCATTAGGATTACCACTACTACTGCTATACTACCATTACAATTACCACTACTAATGCTATACTACCATTACAATTACCACTACTGCTGCTATACTACCATTATGATTACCACTACTACTGCTCTACTACCATTACGATTACCCCTACTGCTGCCAGACTATTACGATTACCACTACTACTGTTATACTACCATTACGATTACCACTACTACTGCTATACTACCATTACGAATACCACTACTAGTACTACTGCTATACTACCATTAGGATTACCACTACCACTGCTAAACTACCATTATGATTACCACTACTACTGCTATACTACCATTAGGATTACCACTACTACTGCTATACTACCATTATGATTACCACTCCTAATGCTATACTACCATTATGATTACCACTACTAATGCTATACTACCATTACGATTACCGCTACTACTGCTATACTACCATTACGATTACCACTACTACTGCCAGACTATTACGATTACCATTACTACTGCTATACTACCATTACTATTACCACTATAGCTGCTATACTACCATCATGATTACCACTACTACTGTTATAATACCATAACGATTACCACTACTACTGCTATACTTTACTACCACTACTATTGCTATACCACCACTACTATTGCTATACTACCACTACTACCGCTATACTAGTATTACCACAATAATATTACTACTTGTCTTCAAAGGACAACTCTGCATCCAATGTTGCAATGATATCCATTGAAGACAATTAGTAAAAGTACTGTACTACTATTACTACTACTACTACTACCAATACCTGGCACTACTACTACTACTTTAGCTATCATCAACACACAATTCTGAATTCAGACCAATGTTACAATGCTATCCAATAAAGACAAGTAGACCTATACCTAGACCTGTACTACTACTACTACTACTAATACTACTAATACTACTACTACTACTACTACCACTACTATACTACTACTACTAGTACTACACTAATAATACTGTTAGTTCTACTTATCTTTAACAGACAACTCTGTATCCCGACCAACGCTATCCTGACAGAGCAGATATCCTGACCATCAAAGGGACAAGCACAGGGGTTGCTGAGAGAGGGTCTACTGCACTTCACTGTTACCACCACCACCACCACCACAACTACCACCACCAGTAGTTACTACTCCATGATTACTACTCCATTACACTACCACTGCCACTTCTACAACACACCTCTGCGCCAATCTAGAAGGGAAAGCCCTTTGCAAAAGCTTGACATGTTTGTGTCATAATTACGTTGCAATACTAAAAATAGATTGAACAACTGCAGCCTGCACAATGACCATATTGAAAGTCGGACAGACATTCAGGCATGTAACCTAAATATTATGTGTGTAGCAGGTAATGATTTGAATAAATAAAATAAGCTATGCATAAGGATAGTAATCAGGAAAGATGACGATGATAAAGTACTGTTGCTAAATAGCATGCCAAAGAATGGTTGGTTGTTGGAGTTTTACGTCCTGGCAACATCTAAGGTCATATCAGGACGGGTACCGACTTGTGACAGTGCGCATTCATGGTGATATTATACTGGTGCCCCACTGTGGGAGACCTGACTGCCAGCACCATAACCTGATATCCCAGTCAGTCACATTATCCTGACACAGAGTCCTTGCCCTATCCTAATAATGTTGAGCACCTGGCTAGGAAATGGCAAGTATACATTTTTAACTCATTGATTTCACTCGACCAGAGATTGAACCCATGGGTCTGAATCCCATGATCTACCAAAACGGGCGATGAATGCTCAACTCATTCCGCCATCCCGTCTGGTCACCATGTGTCAAAGTGATTATCACCATGGTCACTTAGAAAACACGTGTACTATATCACTGTATTTTACACCTGCTTCATAATTGCACACTAGTAGTCTGTTTGTCCGATTAACTGGCCAAATGAAAGAGCCGTCAATATTCATGCCAGCACGTGATATCAGTTGTGACATGCCGTATTGATGTCGCCTAACACTCAGTCGGTATGAAAAGCACCCAATAGGGTTATTTACGGCAATATAGTAGCCCAAACCAGCTACAATCGATGTTCCCCATCTTTGATTAATAATCATCCACAAATGTGATGCATAATGCCAATTCTTTAAAAATAATCTTTTTTAAAAAAAAGCGCCATTAAATATGGTGCTCTTGGCCTCCTTTATCTGTATAGACTACATCACCGATCCAGCGGCGCGGTGCATTGTGGGAGGCGTCAGAGCAAATGCTATACTACATGGCACATGCTAATACACTGGGTGCAGCGATGAAATGTGTGAGTTTCAGCTCATCTCAGCTCTTGTTTGAAACATAGAACACCAACTAAAAGAATATATATGATAACTTTAGATATTAATCTTTTATCCAGCATTGCATTTACATCAATATAATATGCACATCTTAAGCCATGTGCATTTAGATTTAGACAAATCTAGGCACTCAGACTAGTGTTACTTATTTTATTAATGTTTTTATTTATATCCTATGGTTAATGATATATGTAGAACTAGAAAATTAGTAGGGTTAATCAGATATTGGTTATATATTTCTCTGAAACAAGTGTATGTTGACACATTTGGCATTTTAATATTTAGAACAAGAATTAATAATGGTGATGTGGATCTCACTGATTGTTTGGTATGGAATTGTATGTTTCTTAGCTCAAAATGCTTAACTATGGCTAATCTTGTCTTATTTTCATCAGATCATTCGGTAATGGGTGGTAAGTGATGTGTGCTGAGTGCTGATGTCACAGCGCCCACTGGTACCGAGAGGTCCACACGCAACCATGACAAGGTCACCAAATACTGGAACAGAAAGAAAGGATTATATTGCATGTGTGCATGCATGTTTATGCCAAATTGTTATGTATTTCTATTCATTTTGAATAAAATCAAAGTTTTTCCCTACGTGTATTGACAAACTCAATGGCCATTCGCATTTGCTTTGCTGCCAACGCCGTTTTCAGCGCATGCGCAGTCGGAACCGTGAACCCGTCTATCGGCGCGCGCATTCCTCACACCCGCCTGCCCGCCCCACGGCCAATAAGGGAGGGGCACGAGTCGCACACTGCGTGGTGGGTGGGGGGTGGGGGGGGGATGGAAGGGGGGTTGAAGGGGTGAATGAAGGAGAGAAAGAGGGAGGGGGGAGGGACGGAGGGGAGGGACGGAGGGGAGGGGGAGGGGGGGAGGAGGAAGGAGCTGGAAGGGAGGCAGGAGGGGTTGGAGGGAGGGAGGGTGAGGGTGGGGGAGGGACGGAGGGGGGGGGACGGAGGAGGGGAGGGGGGAGGCGGGAGGGAGGGGGGGGGGGGGGGGAGGGGGGGGGGGGGGGGGGGGGGGGGGGGTGGGGGGGGGGGGGGGGGGGGAAGGAGGGAAGGGGGGGGGGAGGGAGAGAGGAAGGCGGGAGGAGGGGGGACCGATAGACAGTGGGAGGCAGGGGGACTGATAGGATAGGGAAAGAGAGAGCGCGAGCGAGGGGTGAAGGGAGGAAGAGGGCAAGGACGGGAGGGAGGAGAGCGGGAGGGTGGGAGGTAGTGGGGGAGGAAGTGGGGAGGGGGAAGGGGGAGGGAGGGAGGCCTGGAGGGAGGCCGGAGGTAGGGAGTGAGGGACCGACGGCAACTGATAGGGGGAGGGAGGAGAGATAGGGAAAAGAAAGAAAGGTGGAGACAGGGAGGAAGGGGGGACGAGAGGAAGTGAGGAAGGGAGGAAGGGAGTGAGGAAGGGGAAGGGGGGAGGAAGGGAGGGGGAAGGAGGAAGGGGGGAAGGGGGGGGGGGGAGGAAGTATGGAAGGGAGGAAGGGAGAGAGAAAGGGAGGAAGTATGGAAGGGAGGAAGGGAGGGAAGAAAGGATGAAGGGAGGGAGGAAGGGAGGGAGGAAGGGAAGAACGGATGAAGAAAGGAAGGATGTAAGGAAGGGAGAAAGGAAGGAAGGAAGTTAGGAAAGGAGGAAGGGAGGAAGGAAGGCGGGGACGGAGGGAGGCGTGGAGGGAGACCGGAGAGGGGGGATCTGCCATCAATTTGGCGGGCTGCATTCCCCGCGCGCCTGGGTGACACTTTCATTAGTGGACTGGCGGCGGCGCGGGCTGCTCGCGTCGACTTTGTGTGCTCCGCTGTCCGCTCCTCTCCACTCCTCCCGCAACACGCGAGATCAGTGCGGACACCACCCTCCTCCAGGGTCTGCTTGCCCGGGGAGCCGAGTGGCACGGACACATACACACGCACACACACACACACACACACACACACACACACACACAAACACACACACACACACACACACACACAGACGCGTACACGCTTACACTTTACAGCGCCCACTCAACAGGTAATCGCAGAGACAATCTTCGCCACGCCAGAACATTATTAATATGATGTTGGGTGCGTAGCGTGACTTCGCTGACAGTGACACACAAGTAGAGGCCCTAAAAGACTGGGCTAACTCACTAGGCAATGCAGATCGCATAGTGAACCGAATAGACTATGGTGTGTGTATACATCAGAAATCCGTTTAAAACGGAAAAATATATCATCCCTGTATGCAGTATATAGGGATGAAAGTGGTCTCCTGGGGAAAAAAGCGGAAATGCGGATATTCTCCCATAAGTTTAGAATTGTCAGGGAATCGTGGAAAATTCCCGGAAGTCTGGTTTCATTTATATTACAAACAAGTCCTTGCCCTATCCTACTACTGCCTAATGCCGAGCGCCAAGCTAGGAAGCGATGAGTATAAATTTGATGTCATTCGTTTGACTCGACCGGAAAAAGGTTTGACTCGACCGGGAAGCGAGCTCCCGATCTCCCGCACGCGACGCCCGCGCTCTATCGATTCGGCTCACCTAACTCTGCACTATCACATGCACACGTGCTCACCGCAGGTTTGTTAAGAAGCAATTATGTAGCATCCAGGCCACTGCGTCAGCAGTAATCACGGTTCTGTCAATAAGTGCTAGCGTGACGTCCCTAGCCAATGACCAGCCTGCATGCCGCACAACTCCCACAGAGAGGATGCAAAGGGTAGGCGCGTCCCTGTGGGCGACCAGACGGGGTGGCCGAATGAGTTGAGCATCCCAAAACAGGAGACCAGGGGATCCGAAAGCATGAGTTTGTGGGTGCTGGTCAAGTCAAACCAATGACTTAAAAATTGATACTTGTCGGTTCCTAGCCTGGCGCTCGGCATTATTAGGATAGGTTGGCTCAGTGTCAGGATAATGTGACTGAGTGGGATATCAGGTCATGGTGATGGTGGTCTGGTCTGGTCTCCCAGTGGGACAGCACTATAACGTCACCATGAGTGTACACTGTTACAAGTCAGTACCCATCCTGATATGACCTTAGATGATGATAGGGTGGAAAACAACAACAAACTGTAAGCAATGCAGGTTTAGTGTAGAGGAGTGTGGCCACGACCCACTCGACCCACAGAGCAGGCCAGGGGATTGGTTGGCTGCCTGACCGCCTGCCTGCATGACTGTTTGCATGTACGTCTATCTGCCTGCCAGCATGCATGCATTCCTGACTGCCTGCCTGCATGTATGCATTCTTGACTGCCTGTCGGCCTGCATGCATTCCTGACTGCCTGCATACATGCCTACCCGCCTGCCTGCCTGTCTGTCTGCACACCCGCCTACCAGACTGACTGCCTCACTTCCTGCATGCATGCCTGCCTACCCTCCTGCGTGCCTTCCTGCATGCCTTCCAGCATGCCTTCCTGCATGCCTGCATGCCTGCTGCGGCTTGGCGGATCGTGGACAAACACAGGAGGCGCATTCCCTCATAACGACGTGGGTAATGCTTATCAGGCGTCGCCTTCTGACACCTGATACCACAAAGGACTCGCCCAGCAGGAGAACAACTCACTGAGCATCTAGGGAAGCTGCTCATGAACTTCCTCGACCTGCTCACGTGCCTCCTCTAGAGCTCTTCGTGGAATTTCCAGACTTAATCCACGACCTGCTCATAGCTCCAGATATGCGCCATGATCTGCTCACGGCTACTAGACCTGCTCACGGCTCCTAGACCTGCTCACGGACCTCCCAGACCTGTTCCATGACTTGCTCACGGACAACTCACGTACAGGGTCAGCTTTGAGGCCTGCTTGGGGGCCTGTTTAGGGGACCTGTTTAGGGGTCTGTTTAAGATGCCTGCTTAGGGGCCTGTTAAGGAATCTGGGTTTTTTGTTTGTTTTTTGGGGAGGGGGGGGGGGGGCTTCGTAATGGCCTGTGCATGGACCTTTGTTAAGAAGCAATTATGTAGAATCCGGGAGCTGCTAAGAGATCTGCTTAGGGCCCTGATTGGGGGCCTGTTTAAGGGGGCCTGCTTAGAGCCCTGCGTAGTGGCCAGCTTAGGAACCTCGGAGATCTGCTCCCAGACTGACATACTTCCATGGCAGACCTGCTTATGAAACTCGAGACCCGCTTACTGACCTCGCAGATCTGTTCACTAACCTGGTCGATCTACTCCATCAGTTACTGACCTGCTCACTGACCCCCCATACAGCTGCTTCAGTAACCTGCTCACGCCCACCCCCAACCCCACCCCAATCACTTCCACAAAATAGTTACAGACAGACTGACAAACCTTCTACAGGATATTGTCGCAGACTTACACATACTATTGACGATATAGGTGCTCTCGAACCAGGTTTTCATAATTAATCTGGCTCTCATAAGTTTATTCTTGCGGACATACTTCCAGACCACTTCCCCAGAAAATGGTCAATTCCTCATCTCTATCTCTCTCTCTCACTCTTACATGCTCTCTTTCTCTGGCTCTTGTGACACAATATATACCGAACTCAGTGGCCGAATCGGTAGTGCGCAGCCTCTCGTGCCGGAGATTGGGAGTTCAGTTTGGTCGAGTCAAACCAATGATTAACTAAATTTATACTTGTCGCTTCCTATCTTGGCGCTCGGCATTAATATGGTAGGTAAGGACTGGGTAGCTCGGTGTCAGGATAATGTGAATGAGTGGGATATTGGGACATGGTGCTGGCAGCCTGATTTCCCAGTGTGGCAGCACTATGAAGTTGCCATGAGTGTGCACTGTCACAAGCCTGTACCCGTCCTGATATGACCTTAGACCTAGGGCGTAAAATTCCCACAACCAACCAACCACCAATATATATTCCTATCTTCTTCCGACAAACATTTGAGAAAAAAAAACCCTCTTACCAGGTCTCATCACAAACACTTCCTAAAATAAATCACAATCAACTGTTCTTAAACCACCCTGCTTGTGTTAACATCACTCATGCGAATGAAGTGCGCTGCTTTGGTTAAAAATGGCTGCTTGGCTAAAAAATACCGCGCCTGGTGGCAAATGTAATTTACCGCCATTAGGTTTTCCTCACATTCTCCGAATGTTAGTAACTATTTGTGTAACAGCAACAGCGACAGTGGAACTTAGTGGTTTTCTTGCAGACCTCTGGGTGACACTTGGGCCTGGCTATGTCACTGCCTCCCCAGCCATGGCATTCCCATAAAGCTCACCTTACACCGCCGACACCCCGGCACCCCTCCTTCCTTCACGAGATCTGTTTCCCGACATAATAGCCTGGCTTCCTTCCGCCCCTCTCCGCGAGACAATGTTGTACCAAAGTAGTGTACTTGTTGAGTTGAGAAAACAAATTTAAGTCAGCCAGTTGTGCCAAATTTCGAAATTCAAGATGGCGGCCAGTTACCATGGTGATGGCAATGGGTACCTAGGCTTATATGAATCTAGACATGTACACAGCTATCAGTATATGCCAATTTTCATGCTTTTGTTAAATTGTGCACGATTCTTTTTTTTAAATGACTAACTTCGAAGATATTTGAAGTGTAAACATACCAAATTAATTTTGGCATGCTTGTCAAAGCGTCTGACCCCCACAGGCTTCAGCAGTAACAGGTTCTGTTAAATTGACTTAGTACACCCGGTACTTGTAGTACACGGGTGAATGACAACGTAGTGTAAATACGGGCGAAAATAGCTTTAGTATGGGACAGGAACTAGAAACTGTGGTTCCAGGATCAAATGGCTACATATATAGGCACATAGTTGGTGAAATGGGAGAGAATGCAAAAAGACAAGATGGCGGCCATAGAACGCCATCGATTTCACTTTTAAATCTTAGTAAACCAGATGTTTTATTATATTTTTCAACTCAAAGGTAGCGGGGAAATATGAAGACATACAAAGAATAAATGTTGCTTCTTAGATTGTGAAATTAGGCTCTCATAAAGACTCATTTCATTAGCCCGATGTTTCGACCGTTTTTATATAAGGCTGGTCTTCAATTGTGTACTGCGAGTACCGGGGAAATCTATGTAGCAACAAATACTTAATAACTGCACCAATATTTAAGTTGGATAATGTAGAATCAAATCTGCGTGAAAGCTTTGCTTTTAAAAATGTTGTGCTTTTATCAAAGTATGCAACTTCAAGACCAGAATTAGTTATAGCACCCCTGATATAAACAGATGGATGTCTATATACCTTCCTCCCATGACACAGTTTGCTCACAGATAGAAACGAGAAAAAGACGATAAGGCAACTACCAAATTGAGACTATTGCTGTTTAGCAATGAAAACAAGAAGAAAGAAAGAAAGAAAGAAAGAAAGAAAGAAAGAAGGGGGAAGGAAAGAAGAAAGGAGGGGGAGGTAGGCAGGGAGGAGGGAAGTGGGGAAGGAGGAAGGAGAAAAGGAGGGAGGGAGGGGAAAAGATAGGTACGTAAGGAGAGATGGAGGGAGGAAGGGGGGTTGGTGAGGGAGCGAAGGATGGAGAAAGCGAGGTGAGGGAGGGAAGGATGCGAGGAAGGGAGGGGTGAAGGAAGGGAGGGAGAAAGAGAGGGAGGTGATGGAATGAAGGAGGTGAGGGAGGAAGAAGGTGAGAGGGGGAAGAATGTGAGGGAGGGAGGGAGAGAGGGAAGGAGGTGAGGGAAGGAGGGATGGAGAAAGAGAGGGAGGTGAGGGAGAGAAGGAGGTGGGGAAGGGGGGGGGGGGTGAAGGAAGGGAGGGAGACAAGAGGGAGGTGAAGGAGGAAGGAGGTGAGGGGGGGAAGATAGGTGTAGAAGGAGGTGAGGGGGGGGGGAGGGAACGAGGTGAGGAAGGGAAGGGGGGTGGAGGAAGGGAGGGAGAAAGAGAGGGAGTGGAATAGTGGAAAGCAGGTTAGGGGGAGGGAGGGAAGAGGGGAGGGAGGGCTGGAGCGAGAAAGGGAGAGTGAGGGAGGGAATGAGGTGAGGGGGGGAAGGAGGTGAGGCGGGAAGGAGGTGAGGAAGGGAGGGAGGGAACGAGGTGAGGAAGGGAAGGGTGGAGGAAGGGAGGGAGAAAGAGAGGGAGCTGAATGAGTGGGAAAGCAGGTTAGGGAGGGAGGGAGGGAAGGAAGGAGGGGAGGGAGGGAGGGAATTATGAAGGGGTGGATGGAGGGATGGAGGTGAGGGAGGGCGGGAGCGAGAAAGGGAGAAAGGGAGAATAGGGAGGGGGTGATGGAGGGAGGCAGGGACGGAAGGACGGACGGGGGGAGATAATGATGGAGGTGGAGACAGGAGCAGAGATGGTGTGGGGGGGGGGGGGCTTCTTTCCTAGAGACTACAAACTTCCTCCGAGAAACAAAACACAAAACAGAAACAACTGCGCATTCCGATGTTGCACCGCCCTCCCTATCTGGGACCGTCACTTGAGGGAACCAGCATTCGCTTGGCAGTCGATGCAGTAAATTGTGACGTCACAATGGGCGCCTCGGCGTGACAAGAGTCAATCTGTACACCTTATCAGCTGACCACCCACGAGAAGTTCCACGGTCACTCACACTGACATGGTGGTGCTTATCAGTCTACTCAGCCTTTCGGTGAGTGGCTTTCGATGATACTACTACGCCTAATACTACCTAGCACCACCTAGTACTATCTAGTACTACTAGTACTAGTACTATTAGTAGTATTACTACTACTACTATTACCAATACCACCCTCCACTATTATTATTATTACTGGTACTACTACTAGCACCACTACTACTACCATTACTACCAGTACTACTACTAGTAGTACTAGTAGTACTACTACAACTATTAATACCCTCCAATTACACTACTACCATTATTACTACTACTGGCACTACTACAATCCACTTCTACCACTATTACTACTAGTATCAGTACTACTATTATACTACTATTATTACTACTATTATTACTACTAGTACCAGAATTACTACTATCACCACCACTACTACTATTATTACTGCTATTTAATGTTCACCCAATTACAACTGGGAGTGGAAGTGTGTAAAAAGTGTCGGACTTAAAATATTAGCCGTTTATTGTCGCAAAATTACCATCATTCGAGGCATTCAGACCGACCGAAGCGACTAAACTAACTGAGGGAGGTATTTGAGGGAATGGAGGGAATGGAGGGAATGGAGGGGGAGGGGGGACACATTGATCATGTGTATTCTATGTGTACTTGCTTTACATACTGCTTCTTTAAAATATTTCAGTTCTCAGGAATTATAACTTATTAGTAAAGCATGCACACACACAAAAAAAACCCACAAAAATAAAAAGATTTGTTTAAATTAAGAAAAACTAAAACGATAGAGGAAACTAGATAATTATAGCAACACTTACTTGAGCGGGAGCAGACATAATGGATACCGACGTACCCTGAGGAAATGATACATACCTGAAAAGAACACAGAACAAATACAGCGTTAATGGTTAGATCGGACATGTTTTAGAACAGGAACAAACCGTATAGGTCGTTATCATGAAGGCAAGTTGAGAGCATAAGAAGAATGTCAACATAAAATACGTGTTTGTTAGAACAGATCCCAGTGGGTGGCGGTGGGGTGGGTTTTGGGTGAGTGTGGGTGTGTGCGTGGGTGTGAGTGTGAGGGTGTGGGTGAGTATGAGTGTGGGTGTGGGTGTGAGTGTGTACGTGGGTGTGAGTGTGGGGATGAGTATGAGTGTGGCTGTGAGTGAGTGTGAGTGTGAGTGTGTGGGTGAGGGTGGCCGGTACGACTGTCGACAGGACAGATTCTGCTTGCAAAATTACTATCGATATCGACTCAGCCACCGGAAGGAGAAGTCGTAGGGAGGGAGAGGGGAGGTGGGAGGAGGGAGGAGGGAGGAGGGGGAGGGGGAGGGAGGAGGGAGGAGGGAGGAGGGAGGAGGGATGGAGGGAGGAGGGATGGAGGGATGGATGGATGGAGGGATGGAGGGAGGAGGAAAGAGGGATGGAGATGGGAGGATGGGAGGAGGGAGTGCAGAGAGCGGAAGAGGAGGGAAGGAGGGGCAGGGGGAACGGCATGTCAGAGGAGAAGGAATGGGGTAGCGGAGGGGTAGGGGTGGTACCAACACTTCTTGCCATTCCGGGGCTGGCATCATAACCATTAGACTATCCAGACTCCCTGGTGCAATCGCTCTGTCCACATCCACCAGTCCTTGCCCGAAAGGTCAGTGTAGATTACGACAGCATCATATTTTTAAACCAAATACATTCATCTAGATTTGATCCTACATACCACACTCATTCCAACGCATGCATCGATATTTTCTTCGTGGGTTGGGTGGGGGTGGGGGTGGAGGTGGGGGGGGGGGGTGCGGGCGCGGATGCGGGCGGTTCTTTTAAAAACCTCAAAACTCACCGGTTTTGACAGACAGAGATGTGCCCTAGTAAATGTAGCAATGTCATATTGCAATTGCCTTCAATTGTGTCTGCACACACACATTACTTTGCATGTTTTCCTTTCAAATATCTCCAAGGCTACCCAATTATCATACGCATTATTTCGAACAATCTGACCATCCGTGCAGGTCTGGAGGTATCAACAGGTGGTGGTATCATGGTTGTCCAGGAGCCACTCACAGGTGGCGCCGTGGTGGCGGAAGCAGGAACTAACTCATGTGACAGTAGGATAATGGATAATAACTAATATAGAGAAGAGACCAGATAGGTGGTAGTGTCCTTCTTTATATTCCCATAATATATTATAGAGCACATATGAAAATTAAAGAAACGACAATCAAGGGTTAAATGCAATTTGAAACTTGATGAGTTAGTGTTTCTGGCATATTTCTTTAGACAAATATATTAGTTTGATCATTATAATCTACTTCATTTACTTTAGTTTGAAGTAATTTATTTTAAAAGGTTACCGTTGGTGATATCTGAATCTGAAAAACATGCCAAAATGAAGTTGAGCATGCACGTCGAAATGCTGAATTCCATAGGACTGAATAGCGACAGATTTGATTAAATTGGATTAGTAATCCTTCTATACAGCAACAAAATATTTAATAAATGCAATAGTATCTATGCTAACTATGAAGGGTCACATTCAGATAAGTGCGTTGGTTTAGAAAATATGATGCTTTCAATTTTCATTGGAGTATGCAGCTTTAATAAATTACAATAATTGATTCAGCAAGGTAAATTTCAATCGCGGACAATTGGTCTTCCTCGTTCCACTTTAAAGCAGTATCAAATTTTCAAACCCCAAAATACTCAAAAAGATTTGATTCTACACTTAGACACTGGTGCAATTATTAAGCATGTGTTGCCACATAAAGGGGAATAGTGAGTCAATTTAATAGAACTTGTTACTGCATAAGCCTATGGTGTCAAAGTTTTGGCATGCTTGCCAACATTGATTTTGCATGTTTGCGCTTCAAATATCTCGAAAGGTAGCCATTTAAAATCAAAGTTACCGCAAACTAAAGTAAGGTAGATTATAACAATCAATTTAACATAGATCTATTTCTCCAATAAAAATGGCCGACACCCAAAACCATCGGACTATGTAAATTTAAATACCGCTCTGCCATTGGGAGGAGCTTTTATAAATAATTCCACTATTAACATGGAGCAGAATAGAGATTATTGCGGTAAGAATTATATATTCGACAAGACTTGCTCCATTCGCACCGATGCGCCTTTAGGTCGTTTCCCGGTGCGATGTGCGTTGTGTGGGGCGCAGACATCACGTGTATTACTTGTGTGACTTGTATTACATCCTGCTGAACCCCTCCTACTGCAGCGTGGTCGGTGCCGGACACCGCCCGTCCTCGCCGCGCCCCCTGCTGGCACGGACCAGCCCTTCCGTAATAGGCATGTCAGTCACCGGAAGTGGGGCACCTTCCACCCGGCATTCACTGACCACGGGGGCGGCCGTGTATATCTATAACACGTTGATCAATCACCGTCCCCCGCCCCCCCCCCCACCCCAATACCCATCCGCAGCTCTCCATTAGCCCAGCAGCCAGCCCTACAGGCATGCCACTTTCCCCCAGACACGCCCGTACCTGTCTGTCTTGTCTGTCTTGTCTGTCTGTCTGTCTGTCTTTCCTAGGCCACTTTCTAAAGTGTCCGTGTATTGAGCTATCTACATTCACATCTCACAACGCATATATATATATATATATATATATATATATATATATATATATATATAGATATATATATATATATATATATCTACGTCCCAGACAGACACTCAATCCCCCACAATCCCCCACCTCACCCTATTCCACCCCACCCCACCCACTCCATTCCACTCCACCCCACCCCACCCCACCCCACCCCACCCCACCACACCACACCCCAAGCCACCCCACGTGGGAAGCATTGCACATGGATTTACCACGTGTAAAAACCACACCATCTGCCCAGATATACTCCTACTGTTCTAGTCTTAGTGAATAGCCCAATCTCCCACTCTATTATGTAATAATCTGATCCGACCCCTACCCTTACCCCCACCCCACCACCACCACCCTCACCTACCACCTCCTATATCGCTTTGAATTACATGTAGTTCGAAATTAATTTATTCAGATAGTTTCTGCTGGTCTCTCAGGAAGAACTGAAGCTGAAAACACAGCATATCGAGTCGCAGCTGCAGCTTACACAGAGGAATTTTGGGATGGTCCCTCCTCCCAGGCCTCAAGAACCTACATGTTAAACTCACTTTGTACCTATAACCATATACCTTACTGATAATCAGAATTTGTAGGATTACTGCAATACATTTGTTTCTAAAGTAAATTACTAATGAAATTTCACTGCCTAATATTTTACATGAGATAAAATACCACTTCCTGTACCACTTCCGCTGTGTAAGCTGTAGCTGTGACCCGGCATGCTGGGTTTGTTTGTTGTTTTAAGTCCTAGCAACATTTAAGGTCATAACTCATATCAGGACGGGTACCGAATTGTGACAATGTGCACTAATGGTGACTTTATAGTGCTGCCTGCCCCACTGGGAAATCCGGCTGCTGGCACCATGACCCGATATCCTACTCAGTCACATTATCCTGACACTGAGCTAACCAGTCTTTGCCCTATCCTATTAATGCTAGGAAGCGACAAGTATCAATTTTATAAGTCATTGGTTTGACTCGAATAGGAACCGAACTCCCGACGTTCCACACGCGAGGGCCGCGCTCTGCCGATTAGACTACCGCGCCCGTTCGGCATCCTGAGTCTCGTCCTCAGTCCTGACGGAGGGACCAGCGGAAATCGGAATGCCCGCACCTTTGATAAGGTCTTTGAAATAATAAAACACAAATTATACCTGAATTATATGAATTACATACAATACACGTGTACGGTGGAATCATCATATTAAAGCATTCGCTCAGTTTGTCAACAACAACAAAATGAGCACCTTTTATGCCAGCCCCCATTTGCATATATAACCGTTTTTGCAACAAAGTCCTACAAGTAACACCACTAACCCATTTCCGTTAACCTAGCCAACTAAAAGCATTAACCACATTTCCTATAATTAAAACATGTTTGACTAGCGTGCCCTGCACCATCTTCCCAAACCCACCGATCATATACTCTGGTCATCTAGTCAATAATCTGCACACTGACCACTAGACGGGATGGCCGAATGAGTTGAGCGTTTGTCTCCCGTTTTGGTAGATCGTGGAATTCGAACCCACGGGTTCGAACCCTGGTCGAATCACCCACCTGGGCGGGGCGGGGCGGGGCGGGGCGGGGCGGGGCGGGGCGGGGCGGGGCGGGGCGGGGCGGGGCGGGGCGGGGCGGGGCGGGGCTGAGTTACGGGCATAGGATGTGCAGGGTTTAGTGAATAATCTGCCTCCAGTTCCAAGCAGGCGCTCACCCGGCTGATCTCTGACTTCTGACCTCGCTAACCTTATGACCGAGATCACATTACCATATTGTCTGTTTGGATCAGTGCCAGGATAATGTGACTGATGATAGCAGCCTGGTCTTCCAGTGGGGCAGCACTATAAAGTCGCCATTATCCTGTCACAAGTCGATACCCGTCCTGATATGACCTTAGATGTTGCTAGGACGTAAAACAACGACAAACAAACATATTGTCTGTCGAGGACTTGTTTTTGCTTCTCCCACACGTTAGACATTAACACCACCATCTTGTAATTCAGTTCAACAACCCCCCCCCCCCCTACCCCACCCCCCATCACAATCTCATCTTCTCCCTCGACTACCCCTATCCACCCAAGTGTCACACCTCTTCTTTTCTCCCTCAACGACCCATATCCACCCAAGTGTCACACCTCTTCTTTTCTCTCTCAACGACCCATATCCACCCAAGTGTCACACCTCTTCTTTTCTCCCTCAACGACCCCTATCCACCCAAGTGTCACACCTATTCTTTTCTCTCTCAAATACCCCTATCAACCCTGGTGTCACACCTCTTCTTTTCTCCCTCAAATACCCCTATCAACCCTAGTGTAACACTTCTTATTTTCTCCCTCAAATACCCCTATCTACCCTAGTGTCACACCTCTTCTTTTCTCCCTCAACAGCCGCTATCAACCCTCGTGTCATACCCCTTCTTTTCTCCCTCAAATACCCCTATCGACCCTAGTGTCACACCTCTTCTTTTCTCCTTCAACGACCCCTATCAAACCTAGTGTAACACCTCTTCTTTTCTCCCTCAAATACCCCTATCAACCCTAGTATCACACCTCTTCTTTTTTTCCTCAAATACCCCTTTCAACCCTAGTCTCACGCTTCTTTTCTCTGTCAAAAACCCCTATCAACCCTGGTGTCACACCTCTTCTTTTCTCCCTCAAATACCCCTATCAACCGTAGTGTCACACCTCTTCTTTTCTTCCTCAAATACCCCTTTCAACCCTAGTCTCACGCTTCTTTTCTCTGTCAAAAACCCCTATCAACCCTGGTGTCACACCTCTTCTTTTCTCCCTCAAATACCCCTATCAACCCTAGTGTAACACTTCTTATTTTCTCCCTCAAATTCCCCTATCAACCCTGGTGTCACACCTCTTCTTTTCTCCCTCGACGACCCATATCAGCCCTAGTGCCACACCGCTTCTTTTCTACCACGACTACCCCTCACACCTGACAGTCACACTCCGCTCTCACGCCCCTGTCGGCTAGTGCTTTGTGGCAGTAGGCATCCTTCTGGGCATGTTTGTTCTGATCGCTTGATATCGACAGAGGCTCTATCCAGGAGGGGTTTCAGGTTGAGTCATGAGGCCACGATGCTGGGTCAATGAACCCACCTTGTAGTGACACGCATCTGATGCCATAGCTGCTCTGACCTCTCCCTACACTCCCACCACGTAGGTGCGCTCGTAGGTGTAGTCTTTATAGTTGTGTACATATATGTATGTGTATGTATGTATGTATGTGTATGTATGTATGTGTGTCTGTATGTGTGTATGTATGTATGTATGTATGTATGTATGTATGTATGCATGTATGTATGTATGTATGTATGTATGTATGCATGTATGTATGTATGCATGTATGCATGTGTGTATGTATGCATGTATGTACATGTGTGTGTGTTTATGTATACAAATGTGTATGAATGGATATATTTACATGCATATGTACATGTATGCATCCATTAGTGTACAGAGTCTCATGTATGCAGCCTTTGTGTAAGTGTGTGCAGTTGTGCATATATATGTAGTTGTGTATGCATGCATACATGTATGTATGTATGTATGTATATATGTATGTATGTATGTATGTATGTATGTATGTATGTATGTATGTATGTATGTATGTATGTATGTAAGTGTGTATGTATGTGTATGTGTATATATGTGTATAGGTAGGTGGGTTTTATGTATGAGCATCTATGAGTGAGTGGACCCTTGTGTGCACGTCCATATGAGTTTGTATTGCAGAGCGTGCGTGCTGGTGTGTGAGTATGTGTGAGTGTAAATACTGAAACAGAAAAATGGGCCGACCGTCGCCAGCTCCGGAATTTGTTACTCACTGAGCTTGCCACCAGGGGCGGGGCTTCTTGGTTCCTTCCCATTTCCGGCCCGCCAACCCCGCCCCCCCCCCCCCCCCCACCTTGTCACACCGTCACCCCCAACACCCCCACGGGTGTGAAACAGACAGCGCGTCAAACGAAATGCGGTGACGAGTGTGCGCTGGGCAGGACTAGGACTAGACAATACAAGACAGGACTAGGCAGGACTAGACAGGACTAGGCAGAACTGAGAGAACAAAACAAGACTAGACAGGACTAGACAAGACTAGAGGACAATACAAGACTAGACGGGACTAGAGAGGACAATACAGGACTAGACAGGACTCGATAGGACTAGACAGGACTAGGCAGGCATAGGCATGACTAGACAGGACTAGAGAGGGCAAAACAGGACTAGAGAAGACAATACAGGACTAGACAGGACTAGATAGAGCTATAAAGAACTAGACAAGACTGGGCAGGACCGAACAGGACCAGGTAGTACTGGATAGGACCGGACACAACCAGACAGGACTGGATAGGACCGGACAGGACTAGATGCGGCGAGAGTGGGTTGGCTCAGCAACAGGTGAAGGCGATATATAAATAGTATATATACATATGTATATATATATATCTATACATATATTATATATACATATATATATATATATATATATATATATATATATATATATATATATATATAATGGGTGAGGTGAAAGGAGAGACTTCGCCTGCCCGAGGGCTGAGACCCAGAGATGGTGGTGGTGTCGGGTGGGGGGCGGGGGGTCGGGCGGAGACGGGGAAGGGGAAATACATACAGTTTGCAGCAAATGCCACACAGAACCAGGGGGACTGGAGGAAAGCCAGCAAGCGTAGCTGTTTTGCATTGTATTTACACACATACATATTTCTAGAAGAAATTCTACCTACAGAAACCACCGCCCAGCCACTCAAATCTGCGGTAACTCCCCATTTAGTTACTCAATTTGCTCACATTCAATGTTTAACAACCTATCTACTCACATTGCATATTGTTTCGACCTAATAGCACTCCGTGTGCTCCATTTACTCACATTATTTCTTATTTTTCTTACAGTTACACTCCCAATAGTCACTCTGGTCAAATTCCCATGTCTTGCTTTGCATACTCTCCATACATAATCTGCTCACATTACATCTATTCACGCTAAATATAACCTCAATCTGCTCACTCTCCATACTTGATCTGCTCACACTTCATATATTCATGCTACATATAACCTCAATCTGCTCACTCTTCATACTTGATCTGCTCACCATCCATCTGTTCATACTACCTATAACCTCAATCTGCTCACTCTCAATACTTGATCTGCTCATGCTCGATCTGTTCACACTACCTACAACCTCAATCTGCTCACTCTCAATACTTGATCTTCTGACACTCCATCTGTTCACACTACTTATAACCTCAATCTGCTCACTCTCCATACATGATATGCTCACTATCCATCTGTTCACACAACATATAACCTCAATCTGCTCACTCTCCATACTTGATCTGCTCACACTCCATCTGTTCACACTACATATAACCTCAATCTGCTGACTCTCAATACTTGATCTGCTCACACTCCATCTGTTCACACTACCTATAACCTCAATATGCTCACTCTCCATACTTGATCTGCTCACACTCCATCTGTTCACACTACCTATAACCTCAATCTGCTCACTCTCCATATTTGATCTGCTCACACTCCATCTGTTCACACTACCTATAACCTCAATCTGTCCACTCTCAATACTTGATCTGCTCACACTCCATCTGTTCACACTACCTATAACCTCAATATGCTCACTCTCAATACTTGATCTGCTCACACTCCATCTGTTCACACTACCTATAACCTCAATATGCTCACTCTCAATACTTGATCTGCTCACACTCCATCTGTTCACACTACCTATAACCTCAATCTGCTCACTCTCCATACTTGATCTGCTCACACTCCATCTGTTCACACTACCTATACCCTCAATATGCTCACTCTCCATACTTGATCTGCTCACACTCCATCTGTTCACACTACCAATAACCTCAATAGGCTCACTCTCCATACTTGATTTGCTCACTCACACTCAATCTGTTCACACTATCTATAACCTTAATCTGCTCACTCTCAATAATTGATCTGTTCACACTACCTATTAGTATTACTCAATCTGGTTCCAATCCATATTGCTCAATCTTTTTATTCCTGATTTACTCACGGTTTGTATTCTCAATCTGCTCACATATCTGGTCTTGTTCCCTACTGCTCAATTTGATCAAACTGCTTATAGATTAAACTTGTTCAAAACGATACTGTGGTATGCAAAGCACAGCACAAATAATTTACTCAGTCACAAAATGCGACCTAGACACTAATACTATTAGTGTCTAGGTCGCATTTTGTGACTGAGTAATGGTTATTTAGGTATAAAGATTGCAGTGATAGGACAATTAGAACGGGAGTTATGCTATTTCTCTTACTTTCATTGTCAGCTTGCGATCCCTAAAAGTGAATGTTAGCTTTCTTTCTCTGATCAGTTAGAAAATTATGTCATCATGTAGAGCTTTTAATTCTGGTTATTTTGGTATAAAGATTGCTGTGATAGGACAATTAGAATGGGAGTTATGCTATTTTTCTTTATTTTACTGAATTTTGTATTGGTGGTTGCTGGAAAGTAAGGAATTTAGCAAGTTTGACATGAAATTTCAGAAAGAATACTAACAGTGATGGTCTGTAAAAAATTGAGCTTCTTATTTGTACTATAGAGAATGAGATTCTTTAATATTGGACAGATTATATGCAAAATAGCTTCCAGGTGGGACCCTAAAAACCAAGATTTGGCTAATTTGGAAATGTGCACAAATCGGGGTAAAAGAATCAATCTTTAAACACTCATAACTTTGCAGCTATTCAATCGATCTAAATGATTTTTATATCATTGAGATCCAATTTAAAATATCTGTACAGATATATAACTTGTAATACTGACCTGTTGAAAATAGAAATCACTTTGCAGTACCTACTAATAGTCTTGTGAGACCCCTTGTTTCTATCACTTTATACACTGCTAGTGCACTGAGTGCCCGCCCGTTTTTTTAAACTTGTCTTTGTTATTCCCTAGATATTAAAACTAAATCAAAACATCTCGTGGAGAAATGAAATATTTATCATATGTATGTTTATATATATATACACATATTACTAATGCAAAGGTTGTGTCTACGAATTCCTAAAAGTGATACCATAATGAGAATATTGCCAATCAGAAACCCTATCCTGCTCTTTATAATAATAAGTACAGTAGTACCCCTTTTTAGTGATATTTGTGACCTGCGGACCCTTGCCATGTGTGGACAATCTTTCAATGCACATACTGTTTTCTGTCTCGTTTAACTGTCCTTCCAATGAAAGAACACCCAGTTACGAGGGCAATATTAGTTTGGACGCAGAGCTGACCGGTAAAGCCAGGTGCTACTGTACACAACAAATAATAACTTTCATTCTACACATGATAAGGCTGGTCCCCTTTCTAGTAGACCGGGCATCAATAACAAACAGTGCTCGTGCTATTATGTCCTGGTCCCCGTGCACACATACGTTAAGCATCCCCACAGGGCACCAATACAAAGGCCAACCCCGAGCAGACAACGACTCCTGGTGGGGGTTATCATTTATTCGCAGATGTCCTAAATAAAGAAAAGAGACAGCAATGGCAGAGTTGTTGTCAAACCCTTGGGACATATATGCTATAATATATAAATAAAGGTATATATATATATATATATATATATATATATATATATATATAGATTAGTTAGACGAATCTTACCTGGGTATAGATGATGGATAACTATTGTTTTACCGAGGTAGAAGCCTCGGTTAGACGTGGGCGAGGGAGAAGGAAGCACATCCGGGTCCAGCAATCTTTACCTACTAATTCAGGATAAAAATGATTCTAAAAAACAACCTAAGGTCAAGTGACCTCATGCTAAATTGAGTGATTGACTAGACGTGGCAGGGCGTGGTGGGTGGGCCCTCGCCCACGTCTAACCGAGGCTTCTACCTCGGTAAAACAATAGTTATCCATCATCTATACCCAGGTAAGATTCGTCTAACTAATCTATTTTACCTCGGTATGCCGCCTCTGGCTAGCCGTAGGCTAGGGAGACCTTTACGTAAAATAATTTTTATCCTGATATTCTTGTTTTGTTATTATTCTTTAGTGATTATGTCTTATGTATGCAACAATGGAAAAGCGATTTGTATGGCAAAAAAGAGGAAAAACCAATGTTTTTCTTACCTCTCTCTTTCAGTTGGTGAGTAGCCTGTGCGCTATCGGCTGAGGCTTCTCTAGTCGTTTGTGGTAATGTCTAGCAAACGAAGTAGCGGTTTTCCATC
The DNA here is from genome assembly GCA_030323885.1 of Branchipolynoe longqiensis. NCBI lineage: Eukaryota > Metazoa > Annelida > Polychaeta > Phyllodocida > Polynoidae > Branchipolynoe > Branchipolynoe longqiensis. Next base: position 52,557,085 of record CM059187.1, read on the forward strand.
CCGCGTGAGCTAGGATCCGTTTAACGGAGATGCCTAGCAATCTTGCCTTGGACACCATTGCACCACGTGTAGAGTGCGATGAGTACCTGTCTGTATTTACTCCCGCCAGTTTTAACACATTCATTGTCCATCGGGCGAGGGTATCCCTGGAAATGGCCTTGTGTGGCTTAATAAAGCTGACCAAAAGCTGTCTTGAGTTTCTTATTAATCTTGTCTTGGATATATAATTTCGTATCGCAGATACGACACATAACTTGCGATCCTGAGTGAAACTGGACACCCCTATCGTAGAAAGGGGGTCACCTAATCGGTTTGATTTTAATAAAGTTGATAAATCAAACGTGGCCTCTTTACTGTCAATTTCTAGACCATTCAGCGACAGGGCAACTATAGTTTGGCCTCTGTGTCCAGTGACCAGGAGAAGCAAAACTGCGACTTTGAAACCTAAAAGTTTAACGTCCAGAAACTTATTTTCTGGCCATTTCTTGAAGAGGTTGAACACTAGAGAAACATCCCAAAACCTATTATATTTGGGTTTAGGCGGATTCCTCTGATAAATTGATCGTATGATCCAACAAATAACATGGTGTTTACCCATTGTTTGTCCATTAACCCGCGGTAGGATTATCGACAGAGCACATCTGGCAGCGTTAATAGCGCCATATCCTAGGCCTTCGTCCTCTAGGTAACGTAGGAAGAGTCCTACCTGGGATACTGTGGGAGTCATTGGCTTGACTTTCTTAAGCAGGCAATAAATACCCCATTTCTTTAAATACGTAGTATACATTTTCACCGTTCCTTTTCTCCACGCATCATCAACCAAACGCTGTTGTGTAATTTTGTCTAAGCCAAACTGTTCTAAATATTTATTTAAAAAAGGAATGCCACTAACGGAGTTGTCGACACGTTTCCGTGGCGTTCTAGTGGTCCCTGATGTTTGAGGTTTCCTCGGAATCTTGGGAAGCGAAGGCTGCTTTTGGCTGTGGCTAGTAACGTCGGTAGCCACGGTTGCGTGTGCCACTCGGGGACGATGAGTATGGCGTGTGTCCCCTCCATTTGAATCTTTCTGGCGACTTTGCTAATGATAGTAAAGGGGGGGAAAATGTAAAAGAAATGATGTCGCCACTTTAGGGAGAAGGCATCAATGTGCCAAGCATTGGGTTCCGGGTGCCACGAAACATATTTTGGAATTTTAAAGTTATTACGCGAAGCGAACAAATCGATCTGAGGTGAACCCCATGTGTGACAAATGTGTTTGAAAATGGATGGATTAAGTGACCACTCTAAGTGATCATGGAACTGGCGACTCATCTTGTCAGCTAGACAATTTTGTGTGCCTGGAATGTGATTAACAGTTAACCAGACATCAAAGGTTTGAGCCCAGTTCCAAATGAGAAGTGCCATTGCATTACATTTAATCGATTTTGTACCTCCCATATTTCTGACATAAGCCATAGCTGTGGTGTTATCCGTGAGGATACGTACATTATTTTTGGGTATTTTTACTAGACTGGTTAATCCCAAGTAAATGGCCCTTAGTTCTAGAACGTTAATATGATCGGGGAGTTCCGATTCTAGCCATCTTCCTCCCGTTGCTACATCATTTTGATGTGCTCCCCACCCTTGGAGAGACGCGTCAGTGGTAACGGTAGTGTCAGGCTCTCCCATTCTAATGGGATTGGGGGAATGGTCAAAGTGGTTTAGCCACCAATCAATGTCGGCTAGGCCGTTCTCCGAAATAAACATGGTCTTTTCAAAGTTTCCCTTTGCGCGGGCCAGCGCCAAATTTTTATCAATTTCGAGGGATTTTATGTGTGCCGCTCCGTATAGAATAGCTGGACTATACGAAACCATGACCCCGATAAGGACCGCGACCTGTCTAATCTTTGGCCTAGAAGTGTCTAACAGCTGTATCGCTGTGCGGTAAAGCTTATCTTTCTTTTGGCGTGTAAGCGAAACGGTCATAGCCGTGGTGTTCAGAATGAACCCGAGACACTTAAGCTCCTGAGTAGGAGAAAAAACTGATTTCTTGTTATGTATGAAGAAACCCAATTTGGTGAAAATGTTGCATAAATCTTTAACAGCGAGTTCACATTGCGTGAAAGATTGGCCCATAATAAAAGAATCATCTATGTATGGAAACATACAATGCCCCAATTTTGCCATGTGTGCAAAAATTGGTTTCAACAACTTAGTAAACAGACGCGGTGCGCAGGCCAAACCATTAGGTAAACATGTAAATTCAAAAAGTTGGCCATTCCAGAGAAAACGTAGGTATTTCCGATCTGTCTGGTGAATAGGAACGGTGTAGTACGCATCCCTTAAATCAACACTCGCTAGCCAACACCCTGGGGTAATTAAATCACGAGCTGTTTCTAAAGAAAACATTTTGAAATGTTTGTATTCAATGATTTCATTCAACTGAGTTAAATCTAAAATCATTCGGATTGAACCATCAGGTTTAGGAGTAGAGAAGATATTGGAAATATATTCCCCTTCAGTATGTTCAACTCTGTTGACAATGCCCTTAGACTCAAACAGTAGAACCTGGTGATCTAGCTGAGATTTTTCTAGTGAATTAAACTGATACGGAAAAGGCGCTCTCTTTTGTATAGGCAATTGTGTGAAAGGGATGTGAATGCCTTTAACAATATTCAGGACCTCTGGATTAGTGGTTAACTGTTGCCATTGATGTAAACAATTAGAAACATTCCCTGCTTGAAAAAGGCTTACTTCAGTTTGAGTTTCCTCCGTGACCATTGTAGGGTCAGGAGGCTGCACTGTTTGTGTGGAAATCTCTACTTGTTCCCTTGTTTCGGGAACTGGGGCTTGGGAACGAAATCCCTCTTGTAGCCGCGGTTGTCGTTCCAGTTTGAGGCCGGCCTGTCGCCTCGGCCCCTTCCTCGCTGGTTGAACTGGAAGGACGGTCCGCCCCTGAACGGCCTTCCTCCTCTGCGGAATCGAAAATCCGTCCTAGACTTTCTGAACCCTGCTGGGTTTTGGAAGCGACGACTCTTTGCTTCAGTGTTTTTAGCACTCTTGTAGTCGACCTCTACCTGTTTGTACAGGTAAGCTAGCTGACCCCCAAACATCTTGGATTTATCAAGCGGTTTGCTCTTGATAGGGGTAGGTCCGGAATACACGGTGTATTCCTTACCATCATGGTCCGTAATACACGGTGTATTCCTTACCATCATGGTCCGTTACCTTGTTAGAGCGGGCAACCTCTTTTCCGGCATCTGTGGTGACCGATTTGAAAACGTTTTCAAATCTCCGATGGGTCATGTAGTTACTAGCGGCTGCTAACAAAGCTATGCCCCGGTCCATAACCCGCGCCAAAGACGAGAACTTGTTCTCTGTCTGCATCCTGTTAGCCACAGGGATAACAGACGTCAAGGCACCCAAAACTGCCTTATGGATCAGGCAGAGGGAAGTTTCATAACGACGGCGTTCGTCGGAAAGATGAATGCCGGAATCCATCTCTTTGAAAACCGAAGCAGGAATGCCCTTAACTCCTGAAATCTGCTCAGTCAACTTGTTGATGACTTCGATCGGTTTAAACGTAGTGAAATGGCCATTCACCGTTTTGCGCATCATGGTAGTGGTGCGCACTTTCTGAGCTTTCTTTTTGACAATCTTCTTGCCAGCTTTAACGCCTATTTTGGCGTAGACTCCCGCTCGTTCCGTGTCGGAATCCGACTCGGTGGAAGAAGAGTCGGACGACGAGTCTGAAGAGGAGTCCTTCTTCTTCTTCTTCTTCTTCTTTTTGGACTTTTTGGAGCGCTTAGAGTTCGCTTTCTTTGTGAACTCGTCACCAGAACTGCTCACTGGGCGGCGTTTCTTGCCCCGCGCTTTCGGTTTCGGAACCTCAGGTGCCGAAAGCGTGTCCTCTTCGTCCTCAGAAAAGTCTTCCCAATCCTCATCAGGGATTTGGGAAGGATCTGGAAAGGTCTGCGCCTGGAAAAGGCGCATCTTCTCCTCCATCATCTCCGCCATTTTCGCCTCCCACCCCACTGGTTGAGGGGCGTGATCACTGTCTTGATCCGAGGCATGAGCCCCAGGATGTGGGGACGGCGGAGCCGTAGCCGGTGGAGACGAATCGTAATCCGTAGGGGGGACACCCACCGCTGCAGCGGGCGGCTTATTCCGGCGAGTGGCCATCGGGAACTGTAACGAAACCAAAGCGTTACTAACCCGGAATCATCTCAACTACACAAGTGTAAGCCAGTAAACTGGGTTGAGGAACATGGTACAGAGAACGTGTTTTGCAACGTGTCAGTACAGGCGTGAAGCTAAATTTGCCGTAGGTGTGTGGTAACGAAACCAACCAAACGGAGGGCATCGATCGTGAGATCGGCCCCTCTCTCTGTTCCGTACACTTCTCCCACCTGTGGCTACAGCGCCAACAAGTTGGAGAAAATATTACGAAACTCGGAGGTTCGCCTTAAACCGGTCAGGGGTGTTTATAAAAAACACCCAGAAGCATCCCCAACATCATCCTCTATTAGGATCCGGGAGACTTTTCTTAGGAAATGAGCAACTCGGGTTGCCATTTCTCCCTGTCTGAAAAACAGGTGTCGATAGAACTCAGTATCGGTTTCGTTTGTGCCAGCGGCACGCAATGTTCTATCCGTAAGTTAAAAAACGTACAAAGTCCAAACAGGACTGAAGAAAGTTCTGAACTTTCATAAAAAGATGCTATAGAGCATGATAAACAAAGTTATCGAAGAAAACAGTACTTACTTTTGGATAAAAGCAGTAGTAGTAGATAAATCCTGTGGAGCAACTCACAAACGTCCTCCCGTTGTGAGTTACTTATGCTAATTGCTGGACCCGGATGTGCTTCCTTCTCCCTAGCCTACGGCTAGCCAGAGGCGGCATACCGAGGTAAAATATATATATATATATATAAATCTCCGACCGAGTGAGGTTTTCCCACACTAGCAGGTGCGGGGGAGCGCTGGGGGTGGGGCCACCAGTCATGATATTATCATGGGGAGGAGGCAACACAGAGTATTCGGTGTAATAAAATATTAACAAAACAATTCCCTTCCGCACCTTCACACTCGATTAATGCATTACGCATCACATATATTTAGTGTCTCATCAACTGACGACATTCTTCTCCATCCTTTTTTTCCTAGTCCTAGCTCCCTGGTGTCGACTTCTTGAGCTACACTAGAGTTGCTCCCCACTTGTTTGCCCTAGGAACTTAGTATCCATGATTGATTGATTGATTGATTGGTGGTGGTTTAATGTTGTGGCAGTAGCAAAGGCCATATTCATGGCAAAAAGTGTCCAACTTGTATTCTGTCAGGTCTCATTTTAAGCCTTAGGAGCCGAATGAACTTCACCTGACTTCCTATCCATGAGGCAATGTTTTAAAGGGCGCATTCCTTACACGCGGTATGCGGTATGCGAATGCGAATGCGAATGTGACAACAAATCGAAACGCCTTGAAACCCATGAGCTACATTCCTTACACGCGGTATGTAAATGCGAATGCGTTTTTCCGATCAGTCCATGTAGCGATCGGTGTGGCATGCGGCAAGCGGGGTGCGAATAGAAACCTGAGTCTGATGTGTCCATTAGTTTAACACTAGGAGAGGCGACTGAGCATTACGGAACGGCCTAGAGGGGTGCCTGTACATAGTGATTAGTGTGTGCTTATAAGGGGGAAGGAGGCGGGAAGGTGAGAAAGCCATGAGGGGAAGAGAGAGGAGGGGAGAAAGCTGAGGGGAGGATGGCAGGGAGGTGAGAAAGCAGTGAGGGGAAGAGAGAGGAGGGGAGAAAGCCGAGGGTGTATGTATGTATGTAGTATGTATGTATGTATGTATGTATTACGTACGTACGTACATAGTACGTACGTACATACGTACGTTACATTACATACATGTGTATGTACGTACGTACGCACCGCACACACTTCATACGTACGTACGTACGCAACACACCACACGCACGCCACACATGCCACACACACACGCTCACACACCATACGTACGTACGTATGGTATGTATGTTCGTATGTATGTATGTATGTATGTATGTATGCATGCATGTATGTATGTATGTATGTTATGTATGTTATGTATGTTATGTATGTTATATATGTTATGTACGTTTGTACGTTTGTACGTATGTACGTATGTACGTATGTATGTATGTATGTATGTACGTATGTACGTATGTACGTATGTGTGTGTGTATGTATGTATGTATGGGTGGATGTGTGTGCATGTATGTCTGTCTGTGCGTGTGTTCGTGTGCGGTGAGGGGGGGGGCGGTGAGTCTACAACAACTCACTATAATTCCCCCACCCTGTTCTGTTTGAGCCTGTGACGACCATGAGCTGCTCAGTAAGACCTCCAGTCTCTGGACCTACTTCGGTACTTACGTGCGTACGTACGCCTGGCTCCAGGCCCGTCCAGCTTGGCCGGCCTCCCACTCAACCTCAACAAATAGCATTTATGGATCATTTTCTCGATAGCCGGTAGTCACCGGTAGCCGGGTATCGGTGAGGGAGGGGAGGGGAGGTGTGTGTGTGTTGGGGGGGGGGGGGGGGCTGACGACCCCTGGCCGAGAGGTCTGGCCGGGCGGGCCTCCGGGCAGGCCTCCGGGCGGGTGAAGAGGTCGTGCTCCTTGACCGCAGAGCAGGGCGAGGGAAGAAGCCCGGGGCACGGAGCCGGGAGCAGGGAGCGGGGAGCCGGGAGAGGGGAGCGGGGAGAGGGGAGAGGGGGGCGGGGAGCGGGGAGCGGGGAGCGGGGAGAGGGGAGCGGGGAGCGGGATGGGGAAAGGGCTGGCTATCTCACCGTTCAGCCATTTAGTCAGCCAGCATTGCTGGCGTTCCATTACGCTTACCAAAATAGGAAGACATGCCTAACTACAACCAACTGAAGCCTCCTTGCTTGAGGGGTTGGTGAATAGAAGAGGAACGGAAGACTGGCATACAATTAATTATAAGACAGCGAGGATTTGAAATGGCAGCGACGATGTGGACGTTGTGGTAAGATATCAAAAAGAGCTATCTCGGTAATACTAATATTATATATAGTCCACGTTGGTTATTTTGAAGGGAATATGTCTGCTGTGTATGGGTGAGTGTGTGGGTGGGGATTTGAAAGATTGCGGAGAGGGAGATCTGGGGAGGGAGGAAAGAGGGGAGGACGAATGGGAGAAGGGAGGAGAAGGAGGCGGGGAGGAGAGGGAGGAGAGGGAGGAGAGGGGGGGGAGAGGGAGGAGAGGGAGAAGGAGAAGAGGCGGGGGGGAGAGGAGAGGGAAGGGAGGAGGAGAGGGAGAGGGGGAGAAGGAGGCGGGGAGGAGAGGGAGCAGGAGGAGAGAGGGGGAGCGGGAGGAAAGGGAGGGAGGAGAGGGAGGGATAAGGGGGAGGGGGGGATGAGGGGAGGAGGGGAGGAGAGGGAAGGAGCGGTAGGAAAGGGGGGTGAGGGGGAAGGGGGGAGGGGGAGAGGGAGGAGAGGGGGAGTGGAGAGGGGAGCGGGAGGGAGAGGGAGGGCAGGGAGGGAGGAGAGGGAGGGAGGAGAAGGAGGGAGGACAGGAGGGGAAGACAGGTAGGGATGAGGGGGTGGGGGGCGGGGGGAGGAGGGGGGAGGGTGGGAGTGAAGGGGTGAAGGAGGAGCGGGAGGTGAGGGAGGTGAGGGAAGAGAGGGGGGAGAGGGAGGAGAGGGAGGAGAGGGAGGAGCGGGGGAAGAGGGAGGTGAGGGAGCTGAGGAAGGTGAGGGAGGAGATGGAGGACATGGAGGAGACGGAGATGAGGAAGAAAGGAGGGGAGGAAATGGTAGGAAGGTAGGAAATGGGTAAGGGAGGGGGGGGGGGGAGACGGGAAGGAAGGGAAGGAAGGGGAGGAGGGGAAGGAAAGGCAGTGGAAGGGGGGAGGCACTGGGAGAAACTCGTGGCATAAGCTACATAATTAAGTGCTTGGAAAGTACTTTGTGGATATGAACTAGGAGGTGAAAATACTTAATATGTAAATACCACACAGTGACCACGACAAAATAATACATGAATTTTCGAACCCTCAGCCAGAACAAGTGCTGTTCGTACTGAAATATGACTGGATCTAGAAATCTGTTACTGAACATTCGCAACAATGTGATCGATAGTCCACTGTTGCCATCCGGTGAACCTACCTCCCAGCCCCGCCTGCCCAAGACACTTGTAAGAGTCGATAGGTGGGCAGCTGGTGGGGTGTGTCGTGACGGGCCAATATTCGCACCGCCGTAATAGAATCAGTCACCGCACCTCCAGGTCGTCCCCGCCACAGCCGCTACCCAACCAGGCAACCCTACAGCCAACCGCCACACCCCGCCACCACCACCTCACCGCTACACCCCGCTACCCCCACCTCACCGCCGAACCCAGCCACCACGACCTCACCGCTACACCCCGCCACCACCACCTCACCGCTACACCCCGCTACCCCCACCTCACCGCCGAACCCAGCCACCACCACCTCACAGCTACACCCCGCCACCACCACCTCACCGCTACACCCTGCCACCACCACCTCACCACTACACCCCACCACCACCACCTCACCGCTACACCCCGCTACCCCCACCTCACCGCCAAACCCAGCCACCACCACCTCACCGCTACACCTGGCTACCCCCACCTCACCGCCGAACATCGCCACCACCACCTCACCGCTACACCCTGCCACCACCACCTCACCACTACACCCTGCTACCCCCACCTCACCGCCGAACCCAGCCACCACCACCTCACCGCTACACCCAGCCACCACCACCTCACCGCTACAACAAACCAAAACAACATCACAGCTACACCCACCCCAACCTCACCGCCGAACCCAGCCACCCACCACCTCACCTCTACACCTGGCTACCCCCACCTCACCCGCCGAACATCCGCCACCACCACCTCACCGCTAACACCCCGCCACCCCACCAACCTCACCGCTACACCCCGCCACCACCACGCCCCCCCCCCCACCTCACCGCCGAACCCCGCCACCACCACCTCAACGCCACCGCCACTGCTCACCGCCACTGCTTACCGCCACCGCTCACCGCTCACCGTTGACTCATGACTTCACCATGTCACCAACGCCGCCTCCCCCCCTACCCCCACGACCACCAAGTTCCATCGCCAGCCCACTACCTACACGGTTACTTTCTGCCACAAACACCCCCATGCCACAGAACGCCCCTCCGCCACACACAACGCCCCGCATCCACAATGAACCACCGACCCGGGCGAGTTATACTAACAGTTCGCAGACCTCTCCAGGGCCAAAAGATGAGATTGTTGCAAACACATTCTTCGGACCGAAATCATACAATATCAATATGTTGACATCATAAACCACACCACTCGCATTAATTACTTCACATAGCTAAAGTGAATCTGCTAGTTTGTTTGTTTGTTTGTTGTTGTTTTACGTCCTAGCAACATCTAAGGTCATATCAGGACGGGTACCGACTTGTGACAGTGCGCATCCTGGCGACTTTATAGTGCTGTCTCACTGGGAAACCAGGCCGCCGGGACCATGACCTGGTATCCCACTCAGTCACATTATCCTGACACTGAGCACACCAGTCCTGAATCTGCTAGTGATGGTGATGATGATGACGATGATGATAAGGGTTATGCTGATTATAATTATGTTTAGCATGAATTATGTCATATTCATGCTAAACATATTGGTGCTATTGCTGCTGCTGCTGCTGATGATAATGATTATGATGATAATGACAACAATAATAGGCATACACCACCAAACAATTGTGACGATGATGACAATGATGGTGACGCATTTGCTAATGGTGGTGGTGGTGGTGATGGTGGTGGTGATGATGATGATGATGATGATAGTTTTTTGTGTGGTGTTTTCTTTTATTGATACGGTATTTATTCTGCCCATAGCGATTAAGCTCCTTTGAGGGTGCCTGTTTTCGTCGCTGGACAGCTATGAAGCTGGTTTGATATGTATATCCTGATGCTAATGATGTCATATTCATGGTAAAGATGTTGGCGATGTTGCTGCTGTTGCTGCTGACAATGATAACGACAACAATAATGGTCATACATGACCTAAAAATGATGATGATGCTGAAGATGATGACGATGGTGGTGATGACTACACTATACTATGATGCTGCGACAATGACAACATCATTATTTATTCATTATTCAATTAATAATTTAATATTATAATAATATTAATAATAATAATAATGTGGCGCTCATTGCTTATTGGCGATGTGTTAGCAATATGCATGGTCACAGGGGCTTTCCTTCTCTCACTATCACAACTCCAGCCAATTGCCTTCCCGAAGAGAACCACAGAAGCCCTGCCATAAAGCAGGCGGCGATGGGTACCTGGGTGGGTGGGGGATCTGGGTGGGCCTCCCCAACCCCGAACCCCAGCCCCACCCCCACCGCCCGCACCCCCACCGCCCGACTCTCCTATCCTGGCCACCACGGCCCTTGTGCCGGTGTGGCGGTTTCAGCGTGTTCCCGTGCTCAGCCGTGTCCCGTTGCTTCTGCGCATGCACAGATTTCGCATCAACTCGGATCACCCGAGACACTTATTGGCGCATTCGCACATCCTACAAACTCGGGTCGAATAATCTAATACGCTTCTCCGCGCTCGGGTGGACAATTTTTTTTCTTTTTTTAATAACCGATAAAAAATACAGCAAAATAGGATTTAAAGTATTTTATGATGGCCTAGTTTACCTATATTTCCATTTAATTAATCTAAGTTATTCTTTTTTTGAACACGGCACGTGTATTTGTCGACTCCACTCGCCGTGTTCTATTTGAAATTCTGACGACTGGGATGACCCGAGTCGCCCAGGTAGTGTTAATCGATTACGGCCATGTTTATTAGATTCTGACGCATGCCCAGAAGCGAGGTACACGTTTGAGCACGGGAACACGCTGAAACCGCCACACCGGAGTCTGGCCACTTCCTTAAAAGAAACCGTTTGACGGTTTGTTGCCCTAACCATGCCGGTTCCTCCCGCAGTCCTGATTGTTGGTTGTTGGAGTTTTACGTCCTGGCAACATCCAAGGTTATATCAGGACCCGTACCGACTTGTGACAGTGCACACTCATGGTGACTTTATAGTGCTGTCCCACTGGGAAATCAGGTGTCTGACACTATGACCCGATATCCCATTCAATCACATTATCCCAACACTAATATAACCAGTCCTTGCCCTATCCTATTAATGCCGAGCACCACTGGGCTAATGAGCGATTTTGTGTATGAGTCATTGGTTTGAGTCAACCGAAAACCGATCTCCCGATCTCCCGCACGCGAGGGCTGCGCTCTATCGATTCGGCCACTGCGCCCGATCCCGCAGCCCTGAGACAGGGCTGCTTACCATTAGAAGAAGTGTCGGAAGCATAATTGATTAATTAATTAATACACCCCCCTACTACACACATGACAAAACATGTACATTTACACACACACATTCACACACACACACGCACACACACACACACAGACCTACCCACCCATTCTATTACCACCCAATACACCCACCTTCACAGTCGACTATTACACCCCTACTACACACATGACAAAACATGCACTCACACACACACACACAGACCTACCCACCCATTCCATTACCACCCAATACACCCACCTTCACAGTCGACTATTACACCCCTACTACACACATGACAAAACATGCACTCACACACACACATAGACCTACCCACCCATTCCATTACCACCCAATACAACCACCTTCACAGACGACTATTACACCCCTACTACACACATGACAAAACATGCACTCACACACACACACACACACACATAGACCTAACCACCCATTCCATTACCACCCAGTACATCCACCTTCACAGACGACTATTCGTATATCACACCCCTACTACACACATGACAAAACATGCACATTCACACACAACACACACACACACACACACACACACACACACACACAGCCAGACCTACCCACCCATCCCATTACCACCTAATACACCCACTTTTACAGACGACTCTTTACTGGCAGGTAAATAAGATTAAGTACAGATACAGATAAAACGTTATCTGTACCACACATCTATTTAATTGCAACGTCTCTACAAGTAGATTTAATCATTTCCAATTTAGCAGACCGCAATGCCTCTACTGCAAATCCTTTCCAGGCCTTATTCGTGCTGCTTATTTTGGGATGGCTTCCCTGTGATTTATTGCAGATATTACGCCAGTCTACACCCTAATTCATCCAGCTTCAGCCCCATAAACACCCCCCACCCACCCCCCCCCCCCCCCTCACACACACTTTTTTTGGTGGCCATATAAATCAGCGATTTCTAATCGCTCGCTGAGTACCTCACGAAGCTGAAGCCATCTAGAATTATTGGGAGAGAAAGAAGAAAGTAAGCACATTTCGCTCTGACTAGCACTCGCACAATCACAGTGAGCATCCAAGATTGCAAGGTCCGAATGAAGAAAACTTCCATAATCAGCTGAAAATAGATATTTCCCAGGGTGTGGTGAATATGTCACTTCCAAAATACCAAAGTTGGTGTCTACCTATCCCACTAATGCTTCAAACCCGTGTGTCAGGATAATATGACCGAGTGGGGTATTATTAGGTCATGGTGCTGATGGCCTGGTCTTCCAGTGGGGCAGCACTATAAAGTCGGCGTGAGTGCGCACTGTCACAAGTCGGTACCAATCCTGATATGACCTTAGATTTTGCCGGGACATCAAACTCCAACAACGAACCAACCCTGAGAGTGCACAGTGCGGTACTGCATACTACTGTGGTGCATGCCTCTAAAACTTACAAGCGGGAAGTGGTATTTTATAATTATATAATATAGTAGTCTACACTGACCTCTCATACATCATCATCATCATCATCATGCTGTCGGTCGCGATGCAACAAAGACTGCTTTCATTACTTGACTGCCGCTCTCCATTTAGCTCTCTGCTGTGAGAGTTCCGTCCATGAGTCAGCCTTAATGTCTCTCAGCTTCAGGTTTCATTTCATGAAAGCTGCCTGCAAAAGTGTTGAAGTGCTGCTGGCTTTTGCAAGTTACGAGTGGCAGTCTCTCGGGGAGCAAATAGAGGTTTGACACCGGCAAGAACATGTCAAGACAGGCGCAAAACTATTTGTCCCTGCAGTGGCTGGTCGGGAGATGTTGGGAGTTCCATACATCAACCGCCCTTAATGCTGCCACAGTGACATGGTTTTCTGTTTAGGGTTTGCTCCCTTAGCCTTCGGTTCTGTCAAGAACCTGTACCACAATGCAGTGGTTTACAACTCTGCTGGGCAGGTGCGTCAAACTCCCTGAGGTATTGCTATACCTGCAATACCAGCATACCATTGCATATAATTTGTCCAATATTAAAGAATCTCACTCTCTATCGTACAAATAGCAGGCCTCTCAGACAAGGAACCACGGAAACAGATAGGCGGGGATAGGGTGATTGCATCAGGGAGCATAAGTAGTGTAATGGTTAGCAGTGGGTTCGAAATCTGCTCTAGGTGCAATATTTCCCATTTCCATCACCCTCCACGACAATAATGTAGAATGGTTGTACAATTTCACTGCAACCCAATTCAGAATCAAATGTGTGGGCGTGTCTGTAACTATCTGTGTTTTTCTGTGAGTTAGTGAGAGTATGACTATGCGTGGATGGTAGAAGATGATTATGTGCGGAGGCATTCTAAGATGTTTACGCTCAATATGGCATGCAGCTTTGAGGAGTGCGTCTGAGTGGAATATTGCTAAATGTGAGATCTATTGGGACTTTACCAAATTAAACAACAAAAACCCAGCGTCGGCAAGGGGCTCTGGGTGAAAGAGCAGCTCATTACTGGGAGGACTTGTGGATGCTTTAATAACAAATTAGGAAATTACTTTCTTATTTATTTCTTTAGACCAACTTTTCGTTAGCAGACAATTTTACTTTTTTAGTTGAAAGTCTCATTGTATAATTCTGCTCTGTCAAGACGGTGTGTTACAAAGATACTTTTTTATTCTTTATTTTCTGTGAATGATTTGAGTGTTCCCGTCCATTTCTGGCTGCCACCACGGCCACGTATCACAGACAACCGGCAGTCAGCCAATTGTCACACCCCACAGACAACCGTCAGTCAACAAACTGCCACACCCCACAGATAACCGCCAGACAGCCAACTGCCACACCCCACAGTCAACCGCCAGACAGCCAACTGCCACACCCCACAGACAACCACCAGTCAGCCAACTGCCACACCCCACAGACAACCGCCACACCCCACAGACAACCGCCAGTCAGCCAACTGCCACACCCCCACAGGCAACCACCAGTCAGCCAACTGCCACACCCCACAGACAACCACCAGTCAGCCAACTGCCACACCCCACAGACAACCACCAGTCAGCCAACTGCCACACCCCACAGACAACCACCAGTCAGCCAACTGCCACACCCCACAGACAACCACCAGTCAGCCAACTGCCACACCCCACAGACAACCGCCATTCAGCAAACTGCCACACCCCACAGACAACCAACCACCAGTCAGCCAACTGCCACACCCCACAGACAACCACCAGTCAACCAACTGCCACACCCCACAGACAACCACCAGTCAGCCAACTGCCACACTCTACAGACAACCACCAGTCAGCCAACTGCCACACCCCACAGAGAACCGCCAGTCAGCCAACTGCCACACCCCACAGACAACCACCAGTCAGCCAACTGCCACACCCCCACAGGCAACCACCAGTCAGCCAACTGCCACACCCCACAGACAACCACCAGTCAGCCAACTGCCACACCCCACAGACAACCACCAGTCAGCCAACTACCACACCCCACAGACAACCACCAGTCAGCCAACTGCCACACCCCACATACAACCGCCATTCAGCAAACTGCCACACCCCACAGACAACCAACCACCAGTCAGCCAACTGCCACACCCCACAAACAACCGCCAGTCAGCCAAATGGCGGGTGGGAATTATCTCAGTTCACGACTCACAGAGCCGGCGCGCAGTTGGTGTCACTGGGCCTATTTAATATCACATCAAACGCCAGCGATTCGTGGTCGGGATAATGAGAAATGGGATTTGGGCCAAGGTTGGAGACGCTCCCAATTTGTGCCCGCCCACGGAAGTTATGAAACCGCGCCCCACTGAAAGAATCGCCGGAGATTGTGGCCCAAATCAGCAGGCTCGGCTCGGGACCAGTGCGCACGCACGCCCATCGGTGTCCACTGAGTGTAGTAGTTGGTTGGTTGTTGGAGTTTTGACCTGACAACATCTAAGGTCATATCAGGATGGGTACCAACCTGTGACAGTGTGCACTCATGTCGACTTTGTAGTGCTGCCCCACTGGGAAATCAGGCTGCTGGCACCATGACCTGATATCCCACTCAGTCATATTATCTTGGCACTGAGCTAACCAGTCCTTGCCCTATCCTATTAATGCCAAGCGCCAGGCGATGAAGCAACAAGTATCAATTTGATAAGGCATTGGATTGACTCGACTGGGAACCGAACTCCCGATTTGCCGCACGCGGGGCCGGCGCTCTACATACTCGGCCACTGCACACTGTGAGTGTAGTAGCACTAACAGCATTACATAAACGGCCAATATCACGGTGGAAAACACCGGTTCTCCTCTGATCACTGAAGCTAACCAACATCGACCTCGCCAGGAGTCAGACGGGCGACCGACCACCTGGGAACATGAGATATTGTAGACATCTCTAACCGACCACCTCCACAGATCGACCACTGCCATATCGATCGCTTTATTTGGGTCCCAACAATACCAGTGTAACCACATTATAACTCCCTAAACCGACCACCTCCCTAAATGGACCACTTAAAATCGGTCACTAGGTCGGTCGATTTAGATAGGTTTTACTGTAAATAACAAAATAGCTAAACAGCCAAACAACTAACTAAATGCACTAACTAACTAACAAAATAAAGGTCATGATTAATATGTGCCAATATATGTGTACATCTCTAGTCAGGGGTGATTCAATGACTACATATCTCTGGAGATTTAAAGTTGCATAATCAGGTGGAATTGAGTTTCTGCCATGTTTTATAGATAGAAATATTAAAGCTGCATAGTCCGATTAAAGCATTACATTTTAAAAACTAACGCACTTTCCCAGATTTGATCCTATAAAACTGACTTAGATACGGGTGCACGTATTAACCATTTGTTGCTACATTGAGGATACTAAGATAATTTAATAGAACCTGTTTCCGTTTAAGCCTATAGGGTCAGGCTCAGAGTTTTGGCAAGCGTGCCAACATTTATTGTCATGTTTTCACGTCAAATATCTCCTAAGTTAGTGATTTTAAAGCAAAGTTACTTCAAACTAAAGTAAGATAGATTATAACAATCAACCTAATATAGTTATCTCAGAAAAATACAGAAACTCAAAACCATCGGACTATGTAACATTTTTGTCATTATACTCAATTATATTTTAGTTTGAAGTAGTTTTTAATTTATAGGGTTAACTTTGTTGAGATATTTGAAGTGAAAACATGCCACATTAATTTTGCCACATATATGTTGAAATGCAGGACATCATAAATAGGCCTTAACAGTGACAGGCTCGATTAACGCTGCATAGCCCGATGAAGCATCCAAATTTTAAAACCAAAACAATTATCTCGATTTAATTCTGCATATCTAACTTAGACACTGATGCACTTATTAAACATTTGTTTCTGTGTAGAAGGGAATACCGAGTCAATTTAATAGAACCTGTTACTGCAGAAGCCTATGGTGTCAGAATTTTGGCAAGCTTGCCAAAATTAATTTGACAAGTTTGCCCAAAATAATTTGACAAGTTTGCACTTCAAATATCTCAAAAGTTCGCCATTTAAAATAACAGTAACTTCAAAGTAAGTTAAAGTAAATTATAATGATCAATTGAATATATTTATCTCAGAAACATGACAGAAACTCAAAACTATCGGACTATGCAACTTTAAGTGGACTTAATATTCCTTCTGTGCAGTAGTCAATGTCTCGTGAGTGAACTGGTTTCTAAGTTGTACCTACATACCCACACATACACTAGATGTTAAGAGACAATTTTAGTTAGGGCGGGCCGGCCGGACGGGCCGGACGGGCGGGCGGGAGGGCCGTGTCCATACCACCACCCACAGCCTGCAAGTGTCCAGCCAGCTGTTACTGTTAGCAAGGCGCAGTCGGTGTTTGGACAGGAGCGGCGATCTGTAAGGCCACGCCACACCCCAGTTGTAGGGCGGCACTGAAATAGAGGAGGCGCCACCACAGGGCCCGGCGTGTGGCCGGTATGCCACAGTCCCACAAATAAGCACCCCCCCCCCACACACACACACACATACACACACCAACACACACACACTCACATACACGCAAATATGCACGCACCCACACACACCAACACACCTACACTTACAATTACACACACATACACCCCACCCCTCCACTCATACACACACACACGCACACACCCACCCACATACACACCCCACACACCCTCCTCCATCACACCCATCCACACACACCCACACATACACACCCATCAACACACATACCCCCCACCCCCACACATACACCCCCCACCCCACACACACTGCCTCCTCCATCACAACCATGCACCCACACACATACACCCAAACCCACACACATACACCCCCTCTCACACACACACACCCACTGCCTCATCCATCACATCCCTCCACCCACATCCACACCCACCCACACACATACACAAACAATCTGGCGAAGCCATATTGGTGAGTGAGCAGTAGCGCTGCGCCATGGGCGGCTTCCGGCGACTGACGTATAGCTGTATTGCAATGGCTGAAGGTGGTGGCGGTGGTAGCGGTCAGTTGGTGGTTATAGTTGGTCAGAGGGTGACTCAGGGAGTTAGCGGTCAGTTAGTAGGTAGTTGGTAGTCATCCTCCGTCGGCGCCGTGGTGGAGTGTCCCCCTCCTCCCCACCAGCTGTCGGGAGTGAAAGGTCAGGGAGTGAGTGACTGAGTGGTCAGTTGGTGGTCAGGGAGTGAGTGAGTGATCAGTCAGTTGGGGGTCAGGGAGTGAGTGACTGAACGGTCAGTTGGTGGTCAGGGAGTGAGTGACTGAACGGTCAGTTGGTGGTCAGGGAGTGAGTGACACACAAAACAAGTCAGTTGGTGGTCAGGGAGTGAGTGACTGAACGGTCAGTTGGTGGTCAGGGAGTGAGTGACTGAGCGGTCAGTTGGTGGTCAGGGAGTGAGTGAGTGATCAGTCAGTTGGGGGTCAGGGAGTGAGTGACTGAACGGTCAGTTGGTGGTCAGGGAGTGAGTGACTGAACGTTCAGTTGGTGGTCAGGGAGTGAGTGACTGAACGGTCAGTTGGTGGTCAGGGAGTGAGTGACTGAACGTTCAGTTGGTGGTCAGGGAGTGAGTGAATGAGCGGTCAGTTGGCGGCAGTAGTAGTATTGGGTCAGATGAGTGAAAGGTCAGTGGGCTTAGTTGGTGGTCAGGGAGTGAGTGATGAGCGTCATTGGGGTCAGGGAGTGAGTGACTGAACGGTCAGTTGGTGGTCAGGGAGTGAGTGACTGAGGGTCAGTTGGTGGTCAGGGAGTGATGACTTCAGTTGGTGGTCAGGGAGTGAGTGACTGAGCGGTCAGTTGGTGGTCAGGGAGTGAGTGACTGAACGTTCAGTTGGTGGTCAGGGAGTGAGTGAATGAGCGGTCAGTTGGCAGTCAGGGAGTGAGTGACTGAACGGTCAGTTGGTGGTTTTAGTTCGTCGGAGAGTGACTGAGCGAGTTAGTGGCCAGTTAGTAGTTAGTTGATGGTCAGAATGAGTGAAAGGTTAGGTGGTGGTTAGTTGGTGGTCAGGGAGTGAGTGATTGAGCAGTCAATTGGTGGTCAGGGAGTGAGTGACTGAGTGGTCAGTTGGTGGTCAGGGTGTGAGTGACTGGGTGGTCAGTTGGTGGTCAGGGAGTGAGTGACTGAACGGTCAGTTGGTGGTCAGGGAGTGAGTGACTGAATGGTCAGTTGGTTGGTCAGGGAGTGAGTGAATGAGCGGTGAGTTGGTGGTCAGGGTGTGAGTAACTGAGTGGTCAGTTGGTGGTTATAATTGGTCGGAGAGTGATGGTCAGGTGGTGGTTAGGTGGTGGTTAGTTGGTGGTGAGGGAGTGAGTGAATGAGCAGTCAGTTGGCGGTCAAGGAGTGAGTGCTCAATTGGTGATTATAGTAGTCAGAGAGTCAGTGAGTTTGTGATTACTAGTTAGTTGGTGGTCAGAGAGTGAGTGGACAGTTAGTGATCAAGGAGGGAGTGGTGGTTACTTGGTAGTTAGTTGGTGGTCAGAGGATGAGTGGACAGTTAGTGGTCAATGAGGGAGTGGCGGTTACTTGGTAGTTAGTTGGTGGTCAAGGAGGGAGTGGTCTGTAGGTAGTGGTCAGTAGGTAGTTGGTAATTAGTTTGTGGTCAGTGAATGAGTGGTCAGTTAGTGCTCAAGGAGGGAGTGGTCAGTAGTTAGTGGTCAGTAGGTAGTTAGTTGGTCAGTGAATGAGTGGTCAGTTAGTGGTCAAGGAAGGAGTGGTCAATAAGTAGTTAGTTGGCGGTCAGTGAATGAGTGGACAGTGGTCAAGGAGGGAGTGGAGAGTAGGTAGTTAGGTGGTGGTCAGTGAATGAGTGGTCAGCTACTGGTAAAGAAGGGAGTGGTCAGCCATTAGTTAGTTGGCAGTCAGTGAATGAGTGGATAGTTAGCGGTCAATGAGGGAGTGGTCAGTAGGTAGTTAGTTGGTGGTCAGTGAATGAGTGGATAGTTAGTGGTCAAGGAGGGAGTGGTCATTCAGTAGGTAGTTGGGGGTCAGTGAATGAGTGGATAGTTAGTGGTCAAGAAGGGAGTGGTCAGTAGGCAGTTAGTTGGTGGTCAGTGAATGAGTGGACAGTTAGTAGTCAAGGAGGGAGTGGTCAGTAGGCAGTTAGTTGGTGGTCAGTGAATGAGTGGACAGTTAGTTGACTGGTGAATGCTCAGGTGGTGGGTGTTTCAACCCATGATTGGAGGTCAGATCGTGGCCAGCATCTCGTTATTGTGAGCTGCTCTTCAGGTTCGAAGATAAGCCGCTAGGTGGCGCCCCCCACCCATCGCTGCCCCTCCTCCCACCCTACTCAACACCCTCAGCCTCATGCCCACCACATACCTCATTCAGATAACAGAGCCGGCTCATGGACACACCCACCTTGCCGTATGACCCTGGCTGACCAGTTCAATAGCACGCCTCACTGACCCTGCAGATGTGGATTTGGGAACTCGTGAGCAGCTGACCTGGTCAAACAGTGACCTTATTACATGTTTATGGTTAAACAGCAGCAGCAGCGTTTAAGAAACTACCAAAAAAAAGAATATAACCTAGAAAAAGAGATGATGTTTAAATGCACTAACACAACGTATAGTAAAAGCTGGATTGTGGACTATTTGCAATCTACAGTTACAAGGCATAAACAAGAAGCAAGAAAACCAAAATTATTTCATAAACAAAATTTAAAAGATTTAAATCAATTTGGATTAGTGCTGCCCAGCGGTGAAAACAAGTGTTTACACACTTATCCATTATGAGCTTGAGAAATAAATTCGTCACAAAAAACAAAACAAAACAAAAGCTCAACTCAACTGAACATTGAGCAGCACACCACTGTGTATAACTTACAGCGTCATCAAAGGCCAGTTGCTCTCATACCATGTCTAGGTGGAGTGGGAGGTACAAAATCCCTTGGATCGGTAAAAATGTAGACCCAGGCTTTCTATCGACAAACTACCTAATGGTGAAAACAAGTCTATTCAGACTTATCCACGATAAACAGTATACATCCACAAGAAAAAAGAACAACAAAAATGTTGTTGACTACTCCTAGCCATTTTATTCATTGCAGATATATTTTTAATTTAATGGTGTACGTCTAGCCATTTTATTCAGATATATTTTTAATTTAAAGGTGTACATTTCATTCCCCATTAAAAAGCGACGATTGTGCGGTCTACAATTACTAAGCACTGAATATGCACAATACACGAAGGTTTGATTCATTTAGTGATACCAGATTTGAAAGAATGTGTATCCATATGGCCTATGTTATGAGTTGTAGTGAGTTCTGACATGGTACAAATGGGACTGCAGAAGGGATTAGGCATTGTGGATTTCCGGGGATTGCCGGAGCGGCCGGCCGAGGGGTGATGGGTAGGGATGGGGTTGTGGAGGCTGAGGGCGGCCCTTGCCTCGTGGCGGTGCCGGTGATTGGGGTGAGGGGTTTTACATGCGCTGTGATTAGATTCATCTGCTCTGACGGCACTTGTTCAGCATGTCGAGGCGCATGCACTCATGGGAGACTTAGCGTCGTGTGGTGGAGGCTTGGCGATGTGCTGCAGTTCCAAACGTATTTCTTTTTTTCTTCTTTTTTTTGGTGGTACATTAGTTGTTTAAGCAGGAGAAATGTAAATTGTGGACGATTGGTCTTCCTCATTCCACTGCTCCTTGCCCTATTCTACTAATGCCAAGCGCCTGGCTCGGAAGCAACAAGTATCAATTTTTAAGTCATTGGTTTGACTCGACCAGGATTCGAACCCACGATCTACCAACATGGGAGACGGATGCTCTAACTCATTCGGCCATCCCGTCTGGTTGTCAATCTACATTCTGAATGTCAAACTCTTTTTACCCCCTCTATGGCAACCTACATTTATTTAGATAATTTCCTTACCTACTTTCTTACATAGTTCAAGATTACCTCAACTGGGTGTGTGTTATTGTGCAATATCTTCCTCGTGGGTAGCTAGAATTTGTTATATGAATTTCGCATAAAATTAACAGAAATAATTTAATAATAATTTTTAAAAGAACAATAATGAACGTTATAATCAAGCATTAATTACCGTTAAATAAAGTAAATAACTATAAAATATTTAAAGGCTTAAACTTCCATTTGCGTTGCTTCAATAGCGTGGTGATAAGGCTTGAGCACTGCGACCCTTACATGTGCTTAAGTAAACAAACAAATAATAAAAAGTGGTACTGACTGACTCCAAGTCACTAACAATAGTAACAAGAAAAACAGCAGAAACTAAATTTAAGGTCAATTAGCTGCATTTATTAATCAAGTACTTAAATGGATCTCTGATTTTTCTTTAAAGAAGAGGCAAATCATTTTGAAACCATTTTTTCTTTTAACCTTAACACTGTTCAAAATGGGTGCTGGTGCAATGTTTTGGAGCCTTACAAAGACACCATCAGTGACAAAAAAAAGTGACACACACACACACCTACACTCATACACGAAGTCGGTGTGCCTGATACTATAAGTGATTGAAGTATTACAGTCTACTTGCATATTAAATGGACAATAATTTCGGGACTATTGATTGTGTTTATTGGGGGTCTTACGTCCTAGCAACATCTAGTGTAAGATCAGGGCATTAGGAATCTACTAGTACTAGTACACATAACGCACTCATAGCGGCTTTATAGCGCTACCCCACAGAGACGCAATGTCACATTGTCAGCAGCACATTGGCCCGCCCATATCTCACTTAGTCATATTATCCTGACACTGAGCCAACCAGTCCTAGTTTGCCCTATTCTAATAATGATAAGCCTCCAGGCAGGTATCAATTTCGCAACTGTCTCGAGTGATTCGGTCGGTGATTGATCCAGGACCTCCAGCACTACTCAGTGAGCCTAACACTAACAGTAACACTACCACTGTGCCAGCCTAGTTTCCTTAAACTTGGCCAGTCTGGTTTCCTTAAAGTTGCGTAGTCCTATGGTTTTGAATTTCGGTATTTTGTCTGAGATAAATACATTAGATCGATCACTACTATCTACTTTACATTAGTTCAAAGTTACTTTTATTTTAAATGGTCAATTCTTTAGATATTTTGAGTGCAAACATGGAAAATTAGTTTTGGCAAGCTTGCCAAAACTCTGACACCATAGACTTCTGCAGTAATAGGTTCTGTTAAATCGACTCAGTATTGCCTTCTACGCAGAACCAAATGCTTAATAAGTGCATCAGTATCTAAGTTAGATATGTAAAATCAAATCTAGATAATTGGCTTGGTTTTGAAAATTTTATATTTCATCGGACTATGCAGCTTTATACTTTAAGCAAACCAGGCTGGTACAGTGGTAGTTAAAGCTGCATAGTCCGATGAACCATCAACCTTTCGAAACCAACACACTCATGTAGATTTGATTCTACATATCTGGTGCACTTATTAAGCATTTGTTGCCACATCGAATGGCATGCTGAGTCAATTTAATAGAACCTGCTACTGCAGAAGCCTAGGGTGTCAGAGTTTTGGTGTGCTTGCCAACATTAATTTTGAATGTTTGCATTTTAAATATCTCAAAAGTTAACCATTTAAAATTAAAAGTTACTACAATCTAAAGTAAGGTAGATTATAACAATCAATTTAATATATTTATCTCAGAAAAATGACTAACACTCAAAACCACCGGACTGTGCAACTTTAACTATAATTGCTAAAAGTACACATGTATGTATATCCTGTCATATTACATACACTACACCTCCACTACAGCTAGGGTCTAGGTGTGACAACACTAGTGCTCACAGTTCGTTCCAATGAGCAGCTCTTTACTAGCTCACATTGCCGCTTGTTGGAAAAGGTCATCCCCTCCCCTTCCGCCGCTCCTCTCACTCCCAGATGTGACAACCTGGTCCCCCCCCCCCCCCACCCCACCCCGCCCCACCCTAACACTTGGCACATGCGCAGAACTGCCGATACGACATCACTTTTATCATTAGCGCAAACAAGCACACATCCATGCAATGAAACCTCCCCCCCCCCCTCACCCTCACCCCCTCATCGTGCGCGGTGGCTGAATCGGTAGAGCACAGGCCTCGCGTGCGGAAGATCGGGAGTTCGGTTCCCGGTCGAGTCAAACCAACGATTTAAAAATTGATACTTGTTGCTTCCTAGGTTGGTGCTCGGCATTACTAGGATAGGGCAAGGACTGGTTAGCTCGGTGTCAGGATAATGTGACTAAGTGGGATATCGGGTCATGGTGCCGGCGGCCTGATTTCCCAGTGGGGCAGCACTATAAAAGCGCCATGAGTGTGTACTGTCACAAGTCGGTACCCATCCTGATATGACCTGAGATGTTGCTAGGACGTAAAACAACAAACAAAGAAACAAACAAACCTCACTCCCCTCACCCTCCACCACCCACAAAAGCCCCCCAACCTGCAGCTAATGTTAATTACACCTCCATAACACTAGGAACTCCAAACATAGCACTGGTTGCTGATTCTGACTGGCCATTGGGAAAAATAGCAGACTTGCTCTCAGCTTACTACCCCTCTTTGAAAGTTGTCTGCTGTGAGTGAGTGCATCAGAGCTAAAAATAACTACTTTCACAGTAAAGTAGAGATCAGTTTCGTATCCATTACGGTCGACTTCAAGTGGAGAAAAATTGGAAAAATTGAGGTTTGAAAACTTTGATATCAGTAAATATTTTTCATGAAAAATATAATATTACATAGAAAAATTCTTTCTCTACAAATCTGTGTAGACTGTTAACCACCATTTAGCAATCACTCTCAGCAGTTTGGAATTAACCATAGAATGGGTATACTAATTAGATTTTTTAAATGTGGATATAGCTTAAAGACAATGTAATCACATTATACATATTTGCATTCTGATCATTTTGATACAAAAATCAAGACAATATCTCA
This sequence comes from Branchipolynoe longqiensis, assembly GCA_030323885.1. NCBI lineage: Eukaryota > Metazoa > Annelida > Polychaeta > Phyllodocida > Polynoidae > Branchipolynoe > Branchipolynoe longqiensis. The sequence continues at coordinate 52,581,831 of CM059187.1, forward strand.
AATAGATCAGAGATATTAATTTCCTAAAGATTTGATCATGACCTTATTAATAGTTAGTGAAAATCACATGATTTGCAATGTTTGATGTCAAATTGCTCAACAAATATTTATTTTCAAGGTTTGAACAAAATTGAGATTAGTCTTTGTACTAGAAATATTAAGTTAAAAGAATAATGATGTGATTAAAATGTAATTTGCCTTCAGCAGGCAGCTTCAAATATCAGGATTTAAGCATTTGCAGAATCATGAAAAATGTGTGAAATTAAGGGCAAAAATTAAATATTAACAGATTCATAACTCAGGGACTAATAGACTAATTTTCCATTATTATATATATTTGTAATCACATTGATAAGAGCTTTCCAACTGTACCATTGGCAAATTAACTTCATAAAAAGAAAAATTCAGTTTGGAGTACCTAATAGCACACGTGGGAAGAACCTTAGCTTTGATGAGGTTTTACTTCCAAGCACTAATTGGGTTGGGACACACAGGAGGAAAATCAAATCAGACGCATTTCAGTGTGTTTGGTTTGGAGATAGGCTCATAGAATTAAAGAGACACACTATTAAGGAAGATATTTGAGCTGTGTGCACAGCACACATATACAGAACGCGCCACCGCACTACCATTTGTGGTGAGAGAAGTTGGCCTAAAATACTCACAAGAGAAATTCTGTAAACATACTTCCAGAAGCCCCACTCAACACACGAAGACACGCCCATAACAGTTTACCCTCATCAGAGCAGGTCCACCCCACTCCTCGACCACACACACACACACACACAGAGTCACACACACACACACACACACACACACACACGTACGTGCACTTACAAAGTTACATACACACAGAGCAGTTCCCTGAATCACAGCATGATCAGCTCCCCTCACACATACATACACACATGGCAGTTCCCTGAATCACAGCATGAGAAGCCTACCCCTCACACATCTATACACACATAGCAGTTCCCTGAATCACAGCATGAGTAGCTCCCCATCACACAAACATACACACATAGGAGTTCCCTGAATCACAGCATGAGCAGCTCCCCCTCACACATATATACACACATAGCACTTCCCTGAATCACAGCATGAGCAGCTCCCCTCACACACATACACACATAGCAGTTCCCTAAATAACAGCATGAGCAGCTCCCCCTCATGCATACATACACACATAGCAGTTCCCCTGAATCACAGCATGAGCAGCATCCCCCATATGCAAATATACACACAGTTCCCTGAATCATGGCATGAGCAGCTCCCCTCACACACATACACACATAGCAGTTCCATGAATCATGGAAATGAGCAGCCTACCCATCATGCAAACATACACCCATAGCAGTTTCCCTGAATCACTGCATGAGAAGCTTCCCCGAATCACTGCATGGGAAACTTCCCCGAATCACAACATGATCAATTTCCCTGAATCACAGCAAGATCAGTTCCCCCTCACGAACGTGCACACACACACACGCACAAACACACACACACCCATATCAATCACCAGAGCCTGATCATATCTCCCACCCCCCTCCACAAACCCATAGCAATCCTCCCCAAACCTGATCCTCGCAGCTCCTATAAGCCAGACCCCTGAGCAGCTCGTTGGTCACTTAGCAGAGAGCGTGGCCTTACCTTAGCCCTGATGTGGCTGTGGCTGTGGTTGTGGTGGTGGTGGCGGGGACGGTGGTGCAGGAGGGAGTGGTGGCTGTACACACTGTTCCTACTGGAGGGCCTGTGGCGGGGCGGCTCTCCCGGCGTGGACATGACGTGAACGCTACCGGAGTAAATAGCATTCATCATTCACGCCCTTTTATAGATTATCAGCCGTGGTGTGGGGGGACTCTATGGCGGGCTGTGGCGCCGATACCAAGGATTGCTTCTCAGCTTGGTTATTTTATTCCCTCAGCGACAGATAGCCGGTATCACTCATATGGACAGGTCCGCCACTGCGTCCACTGACAACAAACAAACACAGCGTCCAGCTCTCACAGTCCGGTCGCTCCCTCCTCCTCCTCCTGACGACGGTTGTCCACTTACTCCTTCCTCCAGGGTCCGCCCGTCCGGTGGTGAACCTTCCTTACCAGTGCCTCTAAGGGTGACCACATCACACCTGATCAACCATAATGCACCGCGCGAGCCGACTTGAGTTATGGCCTCCGCGCGACACACTCACTCTCAGCGCCCTCTGGTGACGGCGGATGGATACGCCCGCAGCGCGCCCTGTCGGGGGCGGTGGCGGGGACGGGCGGGACCGGGGGCGGGGCCGGGACGGGAGGGGTTTTAGAGACGGGTGTTGGTGGGTGCTGGGTGGATGGACACAGGGTGGAGGTGGGGGGGGGGGTACTCGAGGATTCCTCCCGACAGAGCGGATGGATGTCTGTAGTTTCTTGCTGGTAACAGTGGCAGCGTTAAAATCCGACCCGTGTGACAGGAAGGGCCCGCCGTGCACGTCGGGGATCGGGCCGGTACTGACTGACTGATGCCGAGCCCGGGCCCTTGCCTACCCCGCCCGCCTGTACTCCCCCACAACAGCGGGTTGGGAGGGGCTCCCGCCGGCCGGCGCCAGGTCTCGGAGATGTAGTGAGTGGCGCCGTGCTGTGGACGGCCGCTGCCTTCAACTACTAGTAGTACTGGAACCAGACGGGATTGCTGAATGAGTTGAGCGTCAGCCTCCCGTTTTGGTAGATCGTGGAATTCGAACTGATGGGTTAGAACCCTAGTCGAGTCAAACTAATGACGTAAAAAATTATACTTATCACTTCCTTGCCAGGTGCTGGGCATTATTACTAGGATAGGGCAAGGACTGGTTGGCTCAGTCTCAGGATAATGTGACTGAGTGGGATATCAGGTTATGGTGCTGGTGGCCTGGTCTCCTAATGGGGCAGCACTATAAAGTCGCCATAAATGCGCACTGTCACGAGTCGGTACCCATCCTGACCGTAGATGTTGCCAGGAGATAACATTCCAACAAGCAACCAACCATACTAGTACAACTACAAGTCCACTACGGTACTACCGCGACTGACCAGCTTGTCGTGACCAGCCAAGACGCCGGTCCACCATGGTCATTGGTGCACCAGCACCAAGGGCAGCGTCTGGTCTCCCTGGTAGAGATCACCCTGGTCTCCTCCTCCCCCTGACACTGCTACCCAAACGCACCTCAACCACCCTCTCCATGACACTCCCGCATACACCATATCAGTTAAACGTAGCATGAGTGAGCGATCGAGACATTACGTCACTTACGTCATATCAGGAGGGGTACCAACTGATAACCGACTGGATCAAGATGGCAGTTTTCAGTAATATCAGCCAGGCATTGCTATAGATGTGACTGCCTGTAAACATACATGTCGGCAGTTATCATCCAGGCATTGATATAGATGTGACTGCCTGTAAACACACATGTCGGCAGTTATCATCCAGGCATTGATATAGATGTGACTGCCTGTAAACACACATGTCGGCAGTTATCAACCAGGCATTGATATAGATGTGACTGCCTGGAAACATACATGTTGGCAGTTATCATCCAGGCATTGCTATAGATGTGACCACCTGTAAGCGCACATGTCGGCAGTTATCAACCAGGCAGTGCTATAGATGAGACCACCTGTAACCACACATGTTATCATCCAGGCATTGCTATAGATGTGGCTGCCTGTAAACATACATGTCGGCAGTTATCAGCCAGGCATTGCTATCGATGTGACCACTTGTAACCACACATGTTGGCAATTATCATGCAGGCATTGCTATAGATGTGACCACATGTAAGCACACATGTCACGAGTCATCATCCAGGCATTGCTATAGATGTGGCTGCCTGTAAACATACATGTCGGCAGTTATCAGCCAGGCATTGCTATATATATGATCACTTGTAACCACACATGTCGGCAGTTATCATGCAGGAATTGCCATAGATTTGACCACCTGTAACCACACATGTCGGCAGTTATCATCCAGGCATTGCTATAGATGTGACCACTTGTAACCACACATGTTGGCAGTTATCATCCAGGTATTGCTATAGATATGACCACTTGTAACTACACATGTTGGCAGTTATCAGCCAGGCATTGCTATAGATGTGACCACTTGTAACCATACATGTTGGCAGTTATCACCCAGGCATTGCTATAGATGTGACCACTTGTAACCACACATGTTGGCAGTTATCAGCCAGGCATTGCTATAGATATGACCACTTGTAACCACACATGTTGGCAGTTATCAGTCAGGTATTGCTATAGATGTGACCACTTGTAAGCACACATGTTGGCAGTTATCATCTAGGAATTGCTATAGATTTAACCACCTGTAAGCACACATGTTGGCAGTTATCATCCAGGCATCGCTATAGATTTGACCACCTGTAAGCACACATGTCGCCAGTTATCATCCAGGCATTGCTATAGATGTGACGACTTGTAACCACACATGTTGGCAGTTATCATCCAGGCATCGCTATAGATTTGATCACCTGTAAGGACACATGTCGCCAGTTATCATCCAGGCATTGCTATAGATGTGACGACTTGTAACCACACATGTTGGCAGTTATCATCAAGACATTACTATAGATGTGACCACCTGTAAGCACACATGTCAGCAGTTATCATGCAGGCATTGCTAAAGATGTGACCACTTGTAACCACACATGTTGGCAGTTATCATGCAGGCATTGCTATAGATTTGACCACTTGTAAGCACACATGTCGGCAGTTATCATCCAAGCATTGCTATAGATGTGACCACTTGTAAGCACACATGTTGGCAGTTATCATCCGGGCATTGCTATAGATTTAACCACCTGTAAGCACACATGTTGGCAGTTATCATCCAGGCATCGCTATAGATTTGACCACCTGTAAGCACACATGTCGCCAGTTATCAACCAGGCATTGCTATAGATTTGACCACCTGTGAGCACACATGTTGATATCTACCATCTACGTCTTGTTATACAATTAGCCTGACACTGAGCTAACCAGTCCTTTCCCTATTCAATTAATGTTGAGCGCTAGGCTAGGAAGTGACAAGTATTAATTTTGAAGTTATTGGTTTGACTCCACCGGGAACCGAACTCCCGATCTCCCGCACGTGAGGCCCGCGCTCTACCGATTCGGCCACCGCATCCTGTTTACTACTACTATCAATAAGAAGCAGAAGAAGAAGAAGAAGAAGAAGAAGAAGAAGAAGAAGAAGAAGAAGATAAAGTAGAAAAGAAATCTAAATAAAAAGTTATTTGAAATGTAGAACTTGGGAACTGGGGTTAAATCATATTACATTTAGATCAAATCATATTTTGAAAATCCGCTTAGGCTTGAACACTTAGCAAGAATCATATCTTTAAAGCAGAGAAAAAAAAACATTTAAAAATTACTCAAACAAAGATTTTAAACCGAAATGAAAAACACATGAAACTACTATAACACAGATAGGTAGATCACAACAAACAGTATAAATGTAAGCTCTTTCAACATATCTTGCTGAGACAAACTCAAATCTGTTGTAATTTTGAAAATATCTTAATAGGGGAGAAAGTTATGGCATTTCTAATGTCAGCTGAATTGTTAAATTTAGACTGGATTCACCATTATATTTATAATAAACTGTAACCCTTGCCACATTGTTACAGCTTTGTATGCTCTAAGTATTTTGATCTTGGTATTTTAATGTGTATTGTCCACCACCATCACTGACCCACAATCGGTGAGATTAGGTCATGTTCTTTCCAGTGATATAAAATTTATGAAAAAATTCCAATGCGAAAGTACTTTAATCAAGGCCGGAATCGTGAAAATGCAGGAAGTTTTACTATAGACATGGTGTCCGATGCGCCCCTATCGGAATCTGACATACCTAACAAAGATTTTAAGGAAACTCTAAACATTGAAGTGAGCATGAAATACACACGCATAGAAACACATACCTTGGAATACATCAGAGACACTGTAATTACACTAACAGTAACAGTAACACAAGAGAACTGCTACACCACACCCGTGACAGCATACCTACCATGCTGAGAATATACCAAACCCACACCACAGCCATCATGACCACCCCTCCCCTCCCTCTCTCCTCTCTCCCATCTCCCTCTCTCAGTAACATCTTATGTGCTTCGGCCCTCTTAACTCATGGAGGCGGTAGAGGTGGCGGTCCTTCGTGGATGGACTTCACCTGGTTCTAACTAACTATCAACAAGCTCACAAGCTAGCCACAAACAGCCGTTAGGATGGGTGAAGCCGTGGTGGTGGTGGTGGTGGTGGTGGTGGTGGGGGGGGGGGGGGGGGGAGTACCACTCGATATTTTGAGACATAAGGGCTCTATTGCCCAGTATGATGTCCTATTAAATAAGAAATCTTAGTCATATATGGTGGGGCGACATTCACATACACCCACCCACCCACCAACCCACCCACACACCCACTCACACACAGGGGAGTGGGGTGGGTTCACTAGTTTCTGCCGACCAGGTTCTATCACGCTGAACTCGAGGGAAGGCCATGCCAGAGGGAAATACCTCCCCCCCCCCCCAACCACCACCACCACCACCCCGACGCACCCACACCCCTGCTATATCAGGTGCTGAACATGGACCTGGCCCCCTCCACACTGGTGGCTGGCTGCTGTGTGCTCAGGTGGTTGTAGATCCCTGTGTGGAGTCTGGGGGGATGCACTAAAGGACTGAGTATTTGGGCAAAACACGTGTTCTTTTTTCCCTTTAGGAAAACCAGGAAACAAACAAACAAATAAGTATCCATGACCTTTTACTTTTACTTGTACGTTTCATATTAGCGTGTGACCCTTCCATAAAGGTGCACTGCTCACGAGCCCACCATCACCACCACCAGGACCACCACCACCACCACAACCCACCACCACCACCACCACCACCACAACCCACCACCACCACCACCACCATCATCACCACCATACCACCACAACCCACCACCACCTCCACCACCACCACCACACCACCACCACAACCCACTACCATCACCACACCACCACCACCACAACCCACCACCATCACCACACCACCACCACCACAACCCACCACCACCACCATCACCACCACCACAACCCACCACCACCACCACCTCACCACCACCACACCAACACGACCACCACAACCCACCATCACCATCACCACCAGCACACGACCACCACAACCCACTACCAGCACGACACCACCAGCATCACAACCCACCATCACCACCACCTCCACCACACCACAACCACCACACCAACACCACCACCACCACCACAACCCATCACCAGCACCACCCACAACCCACCATCACCACAACCACCGCCACCACACCACCATCACGACCACCCACAACCACCATCACGACCACCCACAACCACCATCTCGACCACGACCACGATCACGACCACGACCACCACCGCACCACCACTACACCACCACCATCACCACCACCACCACAACAACAACACATCATCACCACCACCACCACCACTACCCAGTCAGTCCCACAACCTCACCCCCCAACCACCCCATCCCCACCCTTTCTCGCATGTAGCTACTATAGTACTAGCTACTCTGACCCCGCGCCGCATAGACAGCAGCAGCACGTGTGCGCCTGCGCACCCTCTCCACTTCCGATCATACACAACGCATGCGCTAACAAAGGCAGATATTATCAACACTGCATCACAGGGAAGAAGACAACGAGTGTGTTCTATTGTGTGTGCGTGTGCGCGTGCGTGTGCGTGTTGGATAAAAGAGGACGAAGGAGAAATGGTTTTTAAAAATTATTTTGGGGGGGGGGGGGCACAAGTTAAATCAAATTCAGCAGAGGCGGGAATCTAATTACACCTCTGCATTATGCTTCTTTTCCCCGCCTGTAAAAGAACAACATCTATTAATGGTAAGCTAAATGGGATATAAAATAATTATTTACACACCAGCGCTATGTTGACTTAATTAATATTGAATTGGACCACTTACGATTACCATTTGTGCTAAGGAGCTACCACTTTGTATAATTATTACACTTAGATCAATAAAAGACTATGCAATTATATATGTGAGTCAGGATCACGAGAAGAGGCCAATTGGGGGAAGTTGTCGGCGTCGATCATTGGATGTCGACGTCGAACAGTATAATTATAGTTTAGCGTTGACAGAGGTATTGGAAAGTCCTTAAATTTATCCTGAATGTAAAGGTAGAGAAAACACAACAACCTCATTTGTTTCTAGAATAATTTAATATAAAACAAAGAAATGCACCACACTTTAAGAATTGTGATGCCGACATCTGTTAAAGTTGTCGGTGACGAGCATTGGATGTTGGTGTCGATTGGCATACTTATAGTTTAGCATTGACAGAAGTGTTGCAAAGTCCTTAAATTTATCCTGAATGTAAAGGTAGAGAAAATACAACAACCTTATTTGTTTCTAGGATAATTTAATATAAAAGAAAGAAATGCACTACACTTTAAGAATTGCGATGCCGACATCTTAAATAAACCACCAATTGGCCCATTTTCATAAGGCTGACTCTTTTTTTTATATATAGTATAGTTATACAAATCTTACCTGGGTACAGATGATGGATAACTGGTGTTTTCCTGAGGTACTAGCCTCGGATAGTCATGGGTCAGGGAGAAGTAAGCACATCCGACCCCAGCAATCTTTGACCTACTTTTTAGGATAAAATATTATTTAACTCTATACGATTTGGTTCTAGCAAAACATGATACCGTGGTAGGGTGGGCCCTGACCCGAGGCTAGTACCTTGGGAAAACACCAGTTATCCATCATCTGTACCCAGGTAAGATTCGTATAACAATACTATTTTACCTCGGTACTACGCCTCTGGCTACTTGTAGTCCAGGGAGAATTTTACGCAATTCATTTAAAAAAATCTTTTTATCCTTTAATGTTTGTAACTATACTATGTATATATGAGTACATGATTTAATGTTGCTTCTCACCTGTCTTTAGTTGGTGAGCAGGCGTGTCGCCAGGCCGCTTGACTTTTCTAGTCATTTGTTGTAATGTTTTGCAAACGGTCTAGCCGTCTTCCACCCAGCGTGTGCAAGAATTCTCTTGACCGAGATTCCTAATTGTCTTGCCTTGGAGACCATTGCTCCATGTGTTGAGTGAGACACGTAGTCATGGGACAAAGTGACCTTGTCGCTTGGTCCCATGACTCGGGAGTCAACACTAGCATCCATTGTTGACTCCTGCTTGTTTAAGCACCTTGATAGTCCAGTCCACCTTGCAAGAGTGTCTCTCGAGGTAGCTTTATGTGGCCATATAAAGCTGATTAGTAGTTGTCTGGAATTCCTAATTCCTCGTGACTTGGATATATAAGCCCTAATGGCTGAAACTACACAAATCCATTTATCCTCCGGAAAACTATTTACATGTACTGTGGACAGTGGGTCCCCTATGCGATTTGATTTTAAATCAAATGTTGCTTCATCCTTATCTATATCTAGTCTGTCTAGTGAGAGTGCCACAATCGTTTGGCCTCTGGGTCCTGTAACTAGCAGTAATAGAACTGCTAATTTAAACCCTAGGTCCTTCATTGACAAATGTCTGTTGCCAGGCCATGACTTGAATAACTTGAATACTATTGACACATCCCAAAACCTATCGTATTTCAGTTTGGGTCGGTTTTTTTCATACACCGATCTAATGAACCAGTGTACCAACTGATGTTTTCCAATCGTTTGTCCATCTATTCTTGGTAATAATAATAGATAATGCACATCTCACTGCATTAATGGCACCGAATCCTAATCCTTCATCTTCTAAAATTCTTAGAAATCTTAACACTTGAGCTATTGTAGGTTTTAACGGTTTGACGCCTTTGAGAAGACTATGAAGTCCCCATTTCTTTAAATAACTTGTGTATAATTTTACTGTTCCTTTTCTCCAGGCATCCAATATTAGCCTTTCTTTTGTTATTTTGTCTAATCCAAATTGTTCTAAATGTTTTCTTAGAAAAGGAATGCCAAAAGGGATGTTGTTGACACGTATCCATGGACTGTGAATGGTCCTTGATGTTGAAGGTTGATCCTTTCCCTTGGGAAGATCATCATGTCTTTTGCTGCTGATGTTATCACCGCTAGCCATGGTTGCGTTTCTCATGCTGATACTATGAGTATGCGTGAGTGTGATCCATCTTGATCTTCCTGGCCACTCTGCTGATAATGCTGAATGGAGTGAATATGTAATAGAACTTATCATACCAAATTAATGAAAATGCATCTACTCTCCAGGCTTCTGGCTCTGGATGCCAACCAAGAGACATATTTTGGTAACTTTTATTGCGTGATGCAAAGAGATCAATGTCTGGCTTGCCCCATTTGTGACAAATGCTGTCGAAAATGTTGTGGTTCAATGACCATTCTAAATAGTCATGGAAGTGTCGGCTTTTCCTGTCAGCCAAAGTGTTTTTGCTGCCTGGAATATGTGCTACTGTTAGCCATATTTTGTGTTTCTCTGCCCAATCCCAAATGAGTTTAGCCAGATTGTTACATGGTTTGGAACGAGTCCATTCCATCTTACGAATGTAAGCCATAGCTGGTGTGTTATCTGTTAGAACTATTACATGATTTTTAGGGATGTGAATCAGACTGGGGAGTCCTAGATAGATGGCTCTAAGCTCTAATACATTAATGTGGTTAGAGAGTTCATCTTCCATCCAATGGCCACCTGTTGTCTGTTGGTCTCTATGGCCCCCCCCCCCCAGCCTTCTAAGGAAGCATCTGTTGTGACAGTAGTGTTAGGCTCTCCCATCCTAATCGGGTTGGGTGAGTTGTTAATGTGGGAAAGCCACCAAATTATATCATTTTGGACTTCTGGTGAAATTGTCATGGGCCGCTCGAAGTTTCTTTTTGCATGTACGAGCGCCAAGTTTTTATCTATCTCTAAGGATTTGATATGAGCCTGGCCATATAAGATAGCTGGTGCGTGGGCTATCATTATTCCTATCAAGACTGCGACTTGTCATATTTCTGGTTTGTTCAATTGTAGTAATTGATTTGCTGTTGTTGAATTTATCAACTTTTGTTCTGTTAATGATATAGTCATTTTTATGGTGTCAATGAAGAATCCTGGAAATTTTAATTTGTTTGTTGGGGTTAGTACTGATTTAGTTTCATGTATGTAGAAACCTAATTTTGTAAACGAATCACATAATTTGTTTACTGCTGTTTGGCATTGTTGTTGTGTTTGCGCGACAATAGATGAATCATCAATGTATGGGAACATGATATGTCCTTTCCTAGCCATAAGAAGAACATTGGTGCAGCTGACCGCTGAAACATTTTGGTCTTGTCCAGCGGCTTTCCCTTGATGGGCTTTGGTGCAAGGAATAGTGTGTATTCCTTCCCATCATTGTCCGTGATTTTCTTGGACCGTGCCACCTCTTTGCCTGCATCTGTGCAGACCACATTGAACACATTCTCAAACCGCCAGTAGGAGAGGAAGTTGCTGGTTGCTGTAAGTAAAGTAATCCCCCCGTTCATATCATCACAGAGTGACGAGAACTTGTACTTCGCCATCATTCTATTTGCAATGGGCGCAATGTCTGTAAGAGCTGAGAGTACCCCTTTGTGTAGCGTATGGAGCGCTACCTCAAACTTCTTCCGCTCTTCACTGAGTTTCACCTCAGGATCCATCTTAATAATGACCTCTGCCGGCTTGAAGGTATTAAAGTGCCCTTGCATGGTCTTTCTCACGAGCGTTGTGATGTGAATCTTTTTGCGCCTCTGAACTTTGAACTTTTTAGTTTCCTTCCCACACGATTTTGCATATTTGCCCATATAAACAATGTGCTGAACACATGCAGAACATATGTCCGACCTATTGCTAGCATGTGCCAGCGTATCAGAGCGTATCATATAACGTATTAGAGCATATGGCTAACATGTCTCCCAGCGAAAAACGCTCGCAAATGCTCATGCAACATTCACAGAATGCCAGCGAACGTTATGTATGTTATTCATTCGCCAGAAGAATGCCATACACATTACATACATCAAGAAACTTTGGAGAAACACCAGACGAATGTTAGACATTAATTAGACGTATGGTATTCACACATTGTCTTACGTCATCGATAATGTGCCAACACGCGGACTGTATGTGCCCACGGGCTTGACTTATGACAAACATACTTCAATGTATGTCTAATGTTCGTCTGGCGTGTAACGACATATGTCTAATGTATACAAGGTGTATGCTTAACGTAAATCCAACACGTTGTCATACGTTTAAGTTTTTTGACATGCATAAAATTTGTTCGGACCCTTGGCGTGCGACGCCGTATGACAGCGTATAACAGCGTATAACAGCTTATATATGTACATATAACTATAACATTCTAACGTACCCATAACGTACCCTGACGTGTTGGTCCAAAATCACATACGTCGGCATACGCTAAGGCTATATGGCCTAGTGTGACATGGCCTTTACACTCACTCACTGAGGGTACCCACTATCATGTTCTTCTTGTTCCTTATTTATGTAGGTAACTATTATGCAAAATCCTCCGATGCGACTGACACTTGTCAACGTCCGGTGGAGATCAGGAGGGCCGCAGGTGGCGCCACCGGTACAGTGATGGGTCTTACGCAATATAACAATACTAATAATAAATCCCTTATGTATCTTTATACTTGCATAATGCGTTATACATCACATATATGTCTATATCGTATCGCGTACCTCCCGATGCACTTTAACACACACATGTCTGTGTGTAGGGGGGAGGGGGGGAGGGCGCAGTTCTGGTTTAGACTGTACTTGCAGCAGCATTAATTCATCAGACCAGACCATGTAGTCGCTTGTTCTTGTTCCTATTTGAACAGCATTTAAGACTATTAATTCCGAACCACTCCCATGTTTGTGAACAATGAGTGTGAGAACTCAACCTCCGCACCCTTAACCCGCGTGCACACACACGCACACGCACGCACACGCACACGAACATGTTACGCGCTGACAATCCGGTGAGGTCTGTTTAAGTATCACTTCACCGATCAGTGACAACAAAGGAATAAAAATGAGTCCAACGTGCGGATTGCTAAATAATTGGCTCATGTTAACAAAATAAATTTAAAAATAAATTTAAAAATAAATTTAAAAAGAGAAGACTATAAATGGTTGGGGATTAAGTTTGGGGAGACGCGAATAGTTTTTTTGCTGGGACAATCTACTTTGGTCGAATACAACAATGGAGTGATAAAATTTGGGTTCTGCCCGAGTTGTGACATTTCTGAGGGTGTGGATTTCATTCGGTGAGAAGAGTCTCTCAGCGGACCTTCCCCGACATGTATTAAAACCGCCGCCGATTTATGGGTAATAATGTAATGGGGGCGGCGCTGATGGGGTCCCGTTTAACAACAGTTTGCCGACCGTTTTCGCCACAAACGCCAGAGATGCCAGCCAGCTTATGTGGACCACTACTTCTTCTGCCTTATTGTTTGCGCTCGTGATTTGTGCTGTGCTGTTGTTTTTCAGCCGTGAGATTTCTTCGGTTGTTCTGCATGTGTATTTGGTTAGCTGGTTGGTTAGTATCTCGCGCACCGGGCCCGGTGGCCGAATCGGTAGAGCGCTGGCCTCGCGTGCAGAAGGTCGGGAGTTGGGCTCCCAGTCGACGCAAACCAATGACTTATCAAATTGATACTTGTTGCTTCCTAGTCTGGCGCTCCGCATTAATAGAATAGGGCTACACCTGGTTAGCTCAATGTCAGGATAATGTGACTGAGTGGTATATTGGGTTATGGTGCAGAGCAGCCTGATTTCCCAGTGGGCAGCACTATAAAGTTGCCATGAGAGTGCACTGTTACAAGTCGGTACCCGTCCTGATATGAACTTAGATGTTGCTAGGACATGAAACCCCAACAACCAACCTAGTAATGCGCGCGAACAGACGCGCACACAAATACATACACATATATACACTCACACACATTTAGGGCTTTAAAACTTTGATTACATTTAGTATTAGTAAACACCCCCCATGCCCCCCCCCCCCTCCCCACCGTGCTCCCCTCCCCCACTCCACGCACCCATCTCCATTTGAACTATCGAGAGCTTTAACCACTGTATGTCACAGTCTTATATTCCGGTCCGTGTATCGTTGACCCTTCTGCGAAAGCCACAATGAATCCCGCGACTAAAGCCCTGCTCTACACGCTGACTGCAATAGAAAGCTCTTGATTTAGGAAGCTACCGCATGGCGCGCGTTGTCAGATCTGATCATGATGTGTTCTCAGCTCAGGGCGTGCTCGGTAAAACCCAGGTAGCTTGTGTTTGCCTGCAGACGGCACCGTTCATGTTGGGTTGGTTAATTCGTTGGTTGGTTGTTGGTTTTGTTTGTTTGTTTGTTTGTTGTTTTACGTCCTAGCAACATCTAAGGTCATATCAGGATGGGTACCGACTTGTGACAGTGTGCACTCATGGCGACTTTATAGTGCTGCCCCACTGGGAGACCAGGCTGCCAGCACCATGACCTGATATCCCACTCAGTCACATTATCCTGACACTGATCCAACCAGTCCTTGCCCTACCCTAATAGTAATAATGCCGGGTGCCAGGCTAGGAAGTGACAAGTATAAATATTTAAGTCATTGGTTTGACTCGACCAGCGCTCAAACCCACGACCCCACGATCTACCAACAGGGGAGACGGACGCTCTAACTCATTCGGCCATCCCGTCTGGTCTGGTTGTTGGTTGGTTAGTTGTTTGGGTATGTGATTTGGTGACGTACACATCCACAGATCCGAGCATAGACTCTACAGTTGGTTTGTTGGTTGATTGGTTTGTTGGTTGATTGGTTTGTTGCTTGATTGGTTGTTGGTTGGTTGGTTGGTAGAGTTTTATGTCCTGGAAACATATATGGTCATAATCATATCAGGACGGGTATCAACGGATATTGACAGTGCGCACTCATGCCAACTTTATAGTGCTGCCACACTGGGAAATCAGGCCGATGGCACCATGACCCGATATCCCAGTGAGACACGTTATCCTGACACTGTGCTCCTTAGATGTTGCTGGGACATAAAACTCCAACAAACAACTTTAACTGAATTGTGGATGAGTGGACGAGGTTGTCGTCAGTCAGTGGAGCCATGATTCAGTGCCGTTGAATTATAGAACCAACAAGGGACAGGAGGTGGGCAGCTGATTGCCGTCACCCGCCATCTCTCACCGCACTTCACCGCTGCACCACACACCACGTGACCTCCCCCTCTCCCCTCCCCTCCCCTCCCCCCTCCATGCGAAATCAACATGCCTTGCATAATTAATTAGCAGCCGTAGACAGGCAACTATGCTAATTAACGAGCGTCCACGCGTGTGACCTGTACCTCTCTCCCCACCTCTCACTTCACAACATTCACCCACCCAATCACCAACCCAAGGGAAGTGACCATCCGCGCGCGGCACGAATTGAAGTCAGGATTAATATTAGTACATGATATATCATTTTCTCATTGTTCACGAAGCGGGAAATGTGCGTGTGCGCGTATATAATAATGTGTGTGTGTGTATATATATATAATGCTGGCCTTATTTCCATATAATTAATATATATGTATTAATTCGTATATATTCATATAATATATATTAATATATATCAACATATAGATATTAAATATGTATATATTACTATATATATATTAAATATGTGATACTAATATTACTTATTAATAGTAGTATATGCATATACGTATTGATATATATATTAATATATATTATATATAAATATATATATATGTATATACATTAATTATATGTAAATGAAGCCAGTAATTTTAAAATCTGACCATGCGAGCGGATCTGGCAGCGGTAGTGACCAGACGCAGCTGGTATCCGGGTGGCCAGGAGCCACTCACAGGTGGCACCCTGGTGGCGGAGGCAGGAACTAACCCCTATGGAGTAGTACAGTAGGTAATAACTAATATAGAGAGAAGTGATAAGTGATAGTGTCCTTGTTTATATTCCCATAATAGATTATAGAGCACATATATAGGCACATCTTCCGGTTCGTGAAAAATGAGAAAATGTACCCATCGTTAATTGGCGCTATCTTTTTGTTACAATTTATCGGTTAAAAAGTCCCTCTGTTTCCAGTAAAGACAGAATGGAGACAGAAAAGTGTGTGGAGGGGATGGGCGGTCGGAGGGAGTGAGAGAAGCAGAAGAATAGGGGATTCAAGTTGGAGGAAAGCATGAAGAGGGTGAATGGATGGATGGATGGATGGGAGTAGGAAAGGCGAGGAGTGAGATGGAATTGATAGAATGAGATGGGTTAGGAACATGGAAAGAGGTTTGGGCGGGCGGGAGGGAGACTGGAGAGATGGGGATGAGAAGGGAAGAGGAGAGATAAGAAAGGATATGATGGGGATATACATGGCGATGGTACAGCATTTAATGTGGCACCCAGTGTAGAGAGGGAAAGCGGAGAAGAGTGTGTGGTGGTGGTGGTGGTGGTGGGGGGGGGGGGGGGTGAGAAAAGGACCGGGCAATACATGCGACGACAGTGGCGGTGTGAAGGAAAAGTAGGTTATGTGTGGGGAGAAGTGCAGAGGGAAGGGGCACAAAGGGAAGGGGAGGTGAAAAAAAGGGAGGGGAGGACAGAAAGAGGGAACGTGACAGAAAAGGAGAGAGATGGAGCAGGACAGTGGAGGGGATGGGATGGGAGGGGAGGGGGAGGGAGGGGAGGGGAGGGGAGGGGAGGGGGGGGAGGGGAGGGGAGGGGAGGGGAGGGGAGGGGAGGGGAGGGGAGGGGTGGTGGGTGGTGGGAGTGGAGGGTAGGGGATGGGAATGGAGGGAGAGGGGGAAGGGGGCGGAGGGGAGGGCAGAAGAAGGGAGGGGAAGTGAGGGGAGGGGGAGGGGAGGAGAGGGGCAGGGGAGGGGAGATGAGCTGAGAGGAGAGGAGAGGAGAGGAGAGGAGAGGAGAGGAGAGGAGAGGAGAGGAGAGGAGAGGAGAGGAGAGGTTTGTTGTTGTTTTACATCCTAGCAACATCTAAGGTCATATCAGGACGGGTACCGACTTGTGACAGTGCACACTCATGGCGACTTTATAGTGCTGCCCCACTGGAATACCAGACTGCCAGCACCATGACCTGATATCCAACTCAGTCACATTGTCCTGACACTGAGCCAAACATTCCTTGTCCTATCCTAATAATGCTGAGCGCCAGGCTAGGAAGCAACAAGTATCAATTTTAAATTCATTGGTTTGACTCGACCAGGGTTCGAACCCACGACCCCACGATCTACCAACACGGGAGACGGACGCTCTAACTCATTCGGCCATCCCGTCTGGTGGGCGGAGAGCAGAGCAGAGCAGAGCAGAGCAGAGCAGAGCAGAGCAGAGCAGAGCCGAGCAGAGCAGAGCAGAGCAGAGCAGAGCAGAGCAGAGCAGATAGAGAGCAGATGGAGAGCAGCTGGAGAGCAGCTGGAGAGAAGCTGGAGAGCAGCTGGAGAGAAGCTGGAGAGCAGATAGAGAACATATAAAGAGCAGATAGAAAGCAGATGAAGGGCAGATATAGAGCAAATGGAGAGCATATAGAGAGTAGATGGAGAGCAGTGAGGACCAAGGCAGGCAGAGTGGACTGAAAGTGAGTTAGATTGTTGTGGCACATGCCGACCATACCGACTGTCGGAGGGCGGATGACGGGGTGGGGAGTGGATGGACGCGACGTGAGGGGAGAGTGTGGGGGGGGGGGGGGGGGGGGGGGGGCAGGGATACAATGGCGCGGCAGGGTATTTAATGTGGCGCGCACAAGGGTTAGTTGGTGACGCGCGTAGACATGTTAATCCCGTCCGTCATGGCGTGGCCCGCTAACACGCGGCCCCTGACGATGTACAAGCCCCGCCCGCCGGCAGTAACAATCCTATCGCTCACTCCAGCCGACCCCAGGCTGTGGACAGATAGCATGCAGAGATACCACGCGGGCACACATTACATCCTGTCCGGCCCCGACTCGGCCACAATAAGCTCAGCCACAACACACGCACGCTTACCACATAAATGACCACTTTACCCGCCAGGGGTCCGCAAAGCCGCCATGCGGGGCCAACAATCATTTGTTGAGATAGTTTGGGCACTGGATATGATTACGAGGGTGCAGGTAATTATTGTGCAGGGTGCAAGGGTGGTGGTGGTGGTGGTGGTGGTGGTGGTGGTAGTGGTAGTAGTAGTAGTAGTAGTAGTGGTGATGGTGGTGGTGGTGGTAGTGGTAGTGGTGGTGGTGGCAGTAGTGGTGGTGGTAGTACTAGTAGTGGTGGTGGCGGTGGTGGTGGTGGTAGTGGTGGTGGGTGTGGTGGTGGTAGTGGTAGTGGTGGTGGGTGTGGTGGTGGTAATGGTAGTGGTGGTGGTGGCGGTGGTCGTAGTAATGATAGTGGTGGTGGTAGGAGTGGTGTTGATGATGGTGGTGGTGGTGGTGTCGGCGGTGGTGGTGGTAGTGGTGGTGGGTGTGGTGGTGGTAGTACGGGGACACAAAGGGAAGGCCCTATCATTACCACCACCGCCACCACCACCACTACCACTGGTGGTGATGGTTGTGGTGTCGGTGGTGGTAGTGATAGTGGTGGTGGTGGTAGGAGTTGTGGTGGTGGTGATGATGATGATGCCGGTGGTGGTAATGGTACTGGTGGTGGTACTGGTGGTGAGTGTGGTGGTGGGTGTGGTGACGGTGGTGAGTGTGGTGGTGGGATGTGACAGTGATGATGGTGCAACAAGCAGCAACAGATACACACATGAAAGCTAGCATCATTAAAGTTGTAGCCCAATGTTTTTGAGATTCTGTCATATTTTGAGATGAATATATTACGTTGATCATTATAATTTATCTTATGTTAGCTTAAACTAACTTTTAAATGGCTAGCTTTGGATATATTTGAAATGCAAACATGCTAAATAAATGTTGACATACATTCCATGTCAAAACCCTGACAGCATAGGCTTCAGCGGTTAACAGGCTTCATCACAAGTTCTATGCAGCAATAAATACTTTATAAGTGCGCCAATATCTAAAGCCCTAGACACGCTACAAGTTACAACTTGCGACCCCTTTGTGACCACTTTGCACCAAAGAACCCAGTCACCGGCGCCCTGCTTGGGCATAATGGATTAATCGACTCGGGTCACCCGAACCACTTTTTGGCGCATGCGCACATCCTGCAGACTCGGGTCGAATAATCGAATACGCTTCTCCACGCTCGGGGTGAAAAAAACGGTGGCCCTTTTTTTTGTTTTTTAATAGCCAATATAATTACAGCAAAATAGGATTTAAATTGTTTTATGATGGTATAATTTAGTGATATTTCCATTTCATTAATCTATGTTATTACCAACAAAAAATATGTATGACTGGTACCGGTTGCTGTTATCCTGCAGGATGATACCAGCCCAATTGTGACGTCATCGCTCCTAGCCACACTAGCCAAGAGGTGGGTTACTGGGGTCGGGTTGTTTTGCACACGGCACGTGTATTTGTTGACTCCACTCGCGGTGTTCTATTTGAAATTCTGACGACTCCGGTGACCCGAGTCGCCCGGGTCGTGTTAATCGATTACGGCCCTTATGACCAAAGCGATGCTTGCCGACCTCTGGGTGACCATTTTGGTCGCAATGAGGTTCTTACTAACATTACTGCAGTAGCTGCAACCTCCTAGCGACCAAAATGGTTGCAAGGAACTCTGCGACCACTGACAACCACATTGCGACCATTTGTGAACCATTTTGCGACCAATTGCGACCGATTTGCAACCAACCTTTTTGTGTGGTCGCAAAGTGGTCGCAAAGTGGTCGCAAGTAGTCACAAGCATTATGGCTGGCACACACCTACCGTCTGTGCGCACCCACCTACCGTTTACGATTCGCGCACTAAAACTGACGACCCGACCCGACCCGACCCGTTTCCCGACTGGAGCGCTCACATATACCGTCCGTTTTCGCGACTCTCCCTCCCTCTCTCCCTCCCTGTGTCTGTGTGTGTGTCTGTGTGTGTGTCTGTGTGTGTGTTACTCTGTGCCTCTGTGTGTGTCTGTGTGTTTTTGTGTCTCTGTGTGTGTCTCTGTGTGACCCTGTGTCTATGTGTGTGTCTCTATGTTGGTGTGTGTCTGTGTGTGTGACTCCCTCCCTCTCTCCCTCCCTGTGTATGTGTGTGTCTTACTCTGTGTCTCTGTGTCTGTGTATGTGTCTGTGTGTGTGTCTCGGTGTGTCTGTGTGTGTGTCTGTCCGTGTCTGTGTGTGTGTGTCTCTATGTGTGTGTTACTCTGTGCATATGTGTGTGTCTATGTGTGTGTATGTGTCTGTGTGTGTGTCTGTGTGTGTGTCTGTGTGTGTGTGACTCTGTGTCTCTGTGTGTGTCTCTCTGCCTGTGTCTCTGTGGGTGGGTGTCTCTGAGAGAGACACAGACACTCTCCCTCCCTCCCTCTCTCCTTCCCTGTGTCTGTGTGTGTGTGTGTCTGAGAGAGACACACACAGACACTCTCCCTCCCTCCCTCTCTCCCTCCCTGTGTGTGTGTCTGTGTGTGTTACTCTGTGTGTGTGTGTCTGTATGTGTGTCTCTCTGTGTGTGTCTCGGTGTGTCTGTGTGTGTCTCTGTGCATGTGTCTCTGTGTGTGACTCTGTGTATCTGTGTATGTCTCTATGTCTGTGTATGTGTCTATGTGTGTGTCTCTGAAAGAGAGACACACAGACACTCTCCCTCCCTCCATCCCTCCCTCCCTCCTCCCTCCCTCCCCTGTGTCTGTGTGTGTGTGTCTGTGTGTGTGTCTGTGTGTGTGTCTCTGTGTGTGTCTCTGTGTCTCGGTGGGTATGTGTGTGTCTCTGTGCGTGTGTCTCTGTGTGTGACTCTGTGTATCTGTGTGTGTCTCTATGTCTGTGTATGTGTCTCTGTGTGTGTGTCTCTGAAAGAGAGACACACAGACAGACACACACAGACACCCACACAGACACCCACACAGACACACACACAGACACAGAGACACACACAGAGACACACACCCAGACAAAGAGACACACACAGACACACACACAGACACACACACAGACACAGAGAACACACACACACAGAGACACACATACACAGAGACACACACAGAGACACACAGACACAGAGAAACACATACACAGAGACACACAGAGACACCCACACACAGACACCCACAGACACAGAGACACACACAGAGACACACACCCAGACATACACAGAGACAAAGAGACATACACAGAGACACAGAGACACACACACAGCCACAGATACACACACAAAGACACACACATACACAGAGAGAGACACACACAGACACAGAGACACACACACAGAGACACACACATAGAGACACAGAGACACACACACAGAGACACACACATACACACACATATACACAGAGACACACATACAGACACAGAGACACACCCACAGAGACACACACAGACACAGAGATACACACACAGACACAGAGATACACACACAGACACACACATAGACACCGAGACACACATACAGACACAGAGACACACACCGAGACACAGAGACACACACACAGACACACACATACACAGAGACACACACACAGACACACACACATACACAGAGACACACAGAGACACACAGAGACAAAGAGACACACATACATACACAGAGACACACACACATACACACACAGACACACACATACACACACAGTCACAGACACAGAGACACACACACACAGACATACACATAGGCACACAGACACCCATACAGACACAGAGACACACACAGAGACACAGAGACACACACAGAGACACACACACAGACACACACACAGACACATACAGAGACACATACAGAGACACACACAGAGACACACACAGACACACACAGACAAAGAGACACACAGAGACACAGAGGACTTGGATGGCAAACGGACGTTGGGTATCACACATATACCGTATAAGATACGACTGACCGCTCACACCTACCGTTTCTTGAACGGCCCGATTCGTTTTTCGAATCCCTTGCGATTCCAGTTTTAAGGCCTAAAACTGAGTTTTAAGTCGCGAATCGCAAGGCTCTGGTGTGCTAGGGGGTCGCACACCTAATGACTAAAACCCAGTTTTACGTCGTAAACGGGCAGTTTTACGTCGTAAACGGGAGGTGTGCGCCGGGCATTAGTAGGACTGGCATATAAGATAAATACGTAGATCAAATCTAGATAACGTTTCGAATATCAGATTCTTTCATCGGACTATGCAGTCTGTTACATAAGCCGATACAAGTATCAGCTATTTGATCTGGGATTTACAAATGTCATGTACATTTGACTGTTCTCAGAACGATCTGTTTTTATTGCGAAACTCAAACGGAGTTAGGTCGCAGTTAGCCGTCTGTTTTTGAGCGGAGGCTGTTCTGAGAAATCTGTCCGAAACTGCATAAAAAACGGCCATTGTTCTACTTACCACCATGTACAAAGCATATAACCACTGCTTGTGCATAGTAGAATGCATCGATGAAGACACTGGCACAATAACTTGGTTGGTTGATGGAGTTTTATGTCCTGGCAACATCAAAGGTCATATCAGGATGGGTACCGACTTGTGACAGTGCACACTCATGGCTACTGAGAGAATAGGCCATGACCTGATGTCCCATTCAGTCACATTATCCTGACACTGAGCCAACTAGTCCTTGCCCTATCCTAATAATGCCGAGCGCCTGGCTAGGAAGTGACAAGTATCGATTTTTTAATCATTGGCTACACTCGACCGGGGTTCCCACGATCTACCAAAACGGGAGGTGGACGCTAAACCCATTCGGCTAGACCGTCTGGTATCTAGCTCAGCATATTCTTGGGATGAGGGATTTATGTAGAATCCCAGACACCGTACCAAACACTCATACTACAACCACCTCACATTATGTCGCAATTGGAGTTGATTCTCCTTGATTGGTGATTGTCAGGGGAAATTGCTTTCTGGGGCAATTATGGCATATTGGGTGAAAAAAAACAAAAGCAATCTGGAAACTTGAAAACTGGGTTATATTGACATAACAGAATGCAGTTTAATTTGGTCTTGGTATTCTTAGAAAAGTGTGCAGCATACCGAATGTTACAGCTCATCTGAACAACACGAACATATCGAATCAAGATGGTCATGTGTGTGTGTGTTGTTGTTTTACGTCCTAGCAACATCTAAGGTTATATCAGGACAGTTCAAGATTAGCAGTATGTGGCCAATATCGCGTTAGAAATACCGGTCATCATGCAATCAGTTAAAGCTGCTGAAAGCATTACGTTTTCTAGACCATAGCAATGTTTCTAGATTGTACTCGACATATCCAACTTAAATACGGATGTTTGTGACGTGAGCTGTTTGTGACGTGAGCTGCTAATTGGGAGCTGCTTGTTCATGTTATACACTTCTTAAGAATATTGTACACTTGTTAAGAAGTTGTACACTTATTAAGAAGTTGTACAATTATTAAGAAGTTGTACACTTGTTAAGAAGTTGTACACTTATTATGAAGTTGTACAATTATTAAGAAGTTGTACACTTGTTAAGAAGTTGTACACTTATTAAGAAGTTGTACACTTATTAAGAATGTGTTCCTGCAAATAAGTGTCGAGACACTTTAAACTTTTCGGCATCAGCGCAACTTATTGGTAGCGTGCGGCGGACATTGTGGTAAAAGTTTGGCGCACGTCCTGATATGACCTTAAAAACAACAAAAAGCAACAGTTTGGCACAACGTGTAGGAACGACCCTCATGCGAGCACGGCGTATGCCTAGCGTTTGCATAACGTTATTCCAGGTTGTTTAACATATCTCGACACGCCCCTAACATCGCCATAATGTTAGCACCCACGCGTTGTCGCACGTCCAAAGTTTTGTGCAAGCACAAAACTTCGCCGATACCCTAACCCACCTCGCCGACCATCAAAGAAATCCAACGTGCGCCTAACGCGTGCGTAACGTTTCCAGACGTCTCCCGATGTTTCCCCAAAAACTGACACACGTCGACGTACGTTGGCGAGAAACGTCATAATGTGACATCACCATAAGACAATTTAATCGAACCTGTTGTTGCTGAAGAGTCCCTCAAACTTCCTATATAAGTTTATCACACAGTTAATTTTCTTCTACTACGCGCTGGGGAGATTCTCCTTCTCCCTGAACTAATCCGCCTCTTGGGGCGGAGACAATAATGAATCCTCACCAGGGATGATCCCCTAGTTGGGAATAAAAGCCGCCCGCCGCCGCCTCTCGCATCTTGCCTCCCGCCGCTCACCTCCAGCCGCCCACCGCCCTCTGCCCACCGCTCGCCGCCCACCGCTCGCCGCCCACCTCCAGCCGCCGGCCTCCAGCCGCCGGCCTCCAGCCGCCGGCCTCTCGCATCTTGCCTTCCGCCGGCCACATCCAGCCGCCCACCGCCCGCCTCCCACCTCCAGCCGCCCACCGCCCGCCTCCAGCCGCCTGCCTCCACCGCTCGCCTCTAGCCGCCCGCCTCCAGCCGCCCGCCTCCAGCCGCCCGCCCCCAGCCGCCCGTCCTCCACTGTCACCATCTGATATCAATCAGATAAGACCAGCTGTGTCGCGCTAATCGCCTCTTAGTTCTGGATCCAGTGGGGCATTATGGCGCGTCGATAGTGTCACGTGGGGGCTTCTCTCGGCATCTGACAAACTCTCCGACAAGCTCCAATCGTCAGTGTCAACCGTGGCTTCCATATTTGTACTTTCTAAACTGGACCTGAGTCACTCAATTCGACCCAGATCTGTTCTGGTTATAATTATATATATATATATATACATACAATATATATTCAATACATATATACAATATATATAATATATACAATATATATATTAAAATATACAATACATATAATACTTTTTAATATATATAGACCTGTTTGCTTGTGATGTAAGCAGCTCATTGGGAGTTGTTTGTTCATGTCATACACTTCTAGTTGGATCTGTTTGTGGTGTGAGCTGCACATTGGGAGCTGTTTGTTCATGTGGTACACTTCCAGAACCAAACACCAAACCAACACCCAAACCAACACCAACCAACACCACACACAACAACCCAACACCACACACCACAACCAACACCCAACAACACCAACCAACACCCACTTGTGTGTAGCAGCTCATCGGGAGCTGCTTGTTCACGAGGTACACTTCAGTGGGATCTGTTTGTGGTGTAAGCTGCACATTGGGAGCTGTTTGTTCATGTAGTGCACTTCCACTGGGATCTGTTTGTTTGTTGTGTAAGCAGCTAATTGGGAGCTGTTTGTTCATGTGGTACACTTCTAGTGGGATCTGTTTGTGGCGTCAGCTGCTCATTGGGAGCTGTTTGTTCATGTGGTACACTTCCTGTAGGACCTGTTTGTGATGTAAGCAGCTCATTGAGAGCTGTTTGTTCATGTGGTACACTTCCAGTAGGACCTGTTTGTGATGTAAGCAGCTCGCTGAGAGCTGTTTGTTCATGCGGTACATTTCTAGTAGGACCTGTTTGTTTGTTGTGTAAGCAGCTCATTGGGAGCTGTTTGTTCATTTGGTACACTTCCAGTAGGATCTGTTTGTGGTGTGAGCTGCACATTGGGAGCTGTTTGTTCATGTGGTACACTTCCAGTGGGATCTGTTTGTTTGTTGTGTAAGAAGCTCATTGGGAGGTGCTTGTTCATGCAGTACACTTCTAGTGGGATCTGCTTGTGGTGTGAGCTGCACATTGGGAGCTGTTTGTTCATGTGGTACACTTCCAGTGGGACCTGTTTGATTGTTGTGTAAGCAGCTCATTGGGAGCTGTTCGTTCATGTGGTACGCTTCTAGTGGGATCTGCTTGTGGTGTGAGCTGCACATTGGGAGCTGTTTGTTCATGTGGTACACTTCCAGTGGGGCCTGTTTGTTTGTTGTGTAAGCAGCTCATTGGGAGCTGTTTGTTCATGTGGTACACTTCCAGTGGGATCTGTTTGTTCGTTGTGTAAGAAGCTCATTGGGAGGTGCTTGTTCATGCGGTACACTTCTAGTGGGATCTGTGTGTGGCGTGAGCAGCTCATCGGGAGCTGCTTGTTCACGTGGTACACTTCTAGTGGGATCTGTTTGTGGCATGAGATGCTCATTGGGAGATGTTTGTTCATGTGGTACACTTCCAGTGGGATCTGTTGGTTTATGGTGTAAGCAGCATATTGGGGGCTGTTTGTTCATGTGGTACACTTCCTGTGGGATCTGTTTGTGGCATGAGCTGCTCATTGGGAGTTGTTTGTTCACTCACCCACTACCCAAACGCCCTGAAGCCGAGGCAGTGCTCCCAGCGACCTCTCACGTTCCTGTCTCCATTCCTCCTAATCTAATCCCTCTTCACCCCCCCCCCCCCCCATCCATCCATCCATCTCCCCTCCCCTCTCGACCCCGCCATCCATGGCTTCAGGGCGTCGGGTCGGTGGGTGGGTGAACATGGAGGTGGGTGGGGTGGCCAGACTGAGTGACCTATGGATGGAACGCAGCGATGTCGTTTGGACTCCTACGTGCCACCTCGTGGCTCGTATTGATTGTATTGGGGACTCGGTGCCGAGTTAATGGGGTTTACTCACCGATGGCAGTGATTGGGCGATAAGCGAGTAAGTAGAGCACATACCTGAAACAGAGAAAAGGTGAGCACAGGTTAGCTAATGTACTTGTAAAATGGCTAAAGCTCGAATATGTGGTTGATTAGGCAGGCTATAGTGAAATCAATACAGTCAAAGAGAAAGGAAGAGTATAAATTGTAAAGAAGGAGAGAGAGTCAAGCCCCTGGTTTATTATTTGTATGGTTACATGGATTCATTGTAGAGTATCACCCCACCCCTTTCCCCCAATGGAAAAAAAGAATTCTTGGCTCTACCAATAGGGATTCAGCATTCCTGGTCCCCATGGCTACCAGTGGTCTGCCCACCACCACCAAGCTGTATGGCCCCATGGCCACCACCAATCTTTGACCTTTGAGTGTGGTGATCGCTATCCCAGCAGAGGGGGTAGGCCCTGAGTGCCCTCACACCGAGACCTGCCAGCACCACTATGTCTATTTACACCCCACTCAGGCACCACCAGCCCTTACACATGTATATATATATACACATGCCCATGGTCACGTACACCGATCAGTAATAGAACATTTGCATTCCCCCCATACCATGTATCGGAATATTTTACATACTGTTACCGGGTGGACAGGACTTGCGACAATGATATACTTGTCTAAAAATGCCCCAGCCTAACGCCCCGCATGAGAAAGGCAACGAGGAGCATTTTTACATTTTACCAAATTTGAAAGCAATTAGGTTTTCTAGGAGCTATGTATGTAGAGAGTGTAGTCTAGTCCATGTTTTCAGGGATCAAGTAGTAACTGTTTGAGTTACATCACCCGTTTTTGCACCCGTTCTGTTCAACTCTGATATTATACATTCTGATAGCCTCCAGCCATCCACCAGAAACCAATAGGAATCACTACATCCCGAATCTAGGCTCCATGGAGGGATGTTAATTTATTTACCACACCCCTACCTTAAAGAGAGGCGTTCAATTTGGCTGGGGATCCGGCCGGCCAGAGCTCCCTGGTTTAAAGCTGCATAGTCCGTTCAATATACCGTACATTGTTGGAAGGGAAGGTGAATGGCAGCAGAGGGAGAGGGAGACCAAGAACATCATGGTTTACAAATATTTCACAGTGGACAGGCTTGAATTATTCACAGTCTATCAAACAGCACACCATCGGGACAAGTGGAGAACCATTGCATCCAACCCTCGACTAGAGGATGGAACTATTGATTGATTGAGTCCGATGAAAACATCAAATTTTCAAAACCAAAACAATTATCTCAATTTGATTCTACATATTTGACTTAGATAATGCTGCACTTATTAAATATTTGTCACCACATATAAGGGAATACTGAGGCAATCTAATAGAACCTCTTACTGCAGAAACCTATGGTGACAGAGTTTTTGGCGTGCTTGCCTCAATTAATTTAGCATGTTTGCACTCCAAATATCTCAAAAGTTAGCCATTTAAAATAGAAGTTAGCTCAAACTAAAGTATGATAGATTATAATGATCAACCTATTATATTTATCTCAGAAAATGACAGAAACTGAAAACCATCCGACTATGCAACTTTAAACACAGGGGAGGTTTGGGGTGGTTTTTTCCTTTATTCGTTTTCTCTCTCTTTCTCTCTCTTTATTTTTAGACTCAGAATTTGATCTGGACTCAATTACACGTGAGAAGGATGTGATCACGTGGTGGGGCACCAGTGGCGTGGCGCCCCGCCCCCTCTCCTCTCTGCGTGTGGTCGATGCGCCCCCTGTTGACAGGGTGAAGAAGTATCCAGAGTCCCTGCTCCCATTCGCTCCGCCCAAAAAGAACCCCCCCCCCCTCCCACACCACCAACACCGACTCCCCAGCCCCCACGACAGGTTATATTCACAAACCTACACACACGTACCGGACACCTCCCGTGCAGGAGATCGGGAGTTCGATTCCCGGTCGAGTCAAACCAATGACGTACAAAATTGATACTGGTTAGCTCAGTTTCAGGATAATGTGACTGAGTGCGATATTGGGTCATGGTGCTGGTGGCCTGGTTTCCCAGTGGGACAGCAAGCACTATACATTCGCCAGGAGTGCACACTGTCACAAGTCGGTACCCGTCTTGATATGACCTTAGATGTTGCCAGGACATAAAATTCCAACAACCAACCAACCAACCAATCAACCAACCAGCCATACGCGCGCGCACACACACACACACACACACGCACGCACGCACGCACGCACGCACACACGCAACACACACACACACACACACACACACACACACACACACACACACACACACACACACACACACACAGAGCGCAGGCTTCACCTGTGGAATTGGAAGGTCGAGAGTTCGAAACTCGGTTCAGTCAGACCAACGACGTACTAAATTTATACTTGTTGCTACCTAGCCTGGTACTTGGCATTACTAGGATATAACAAGAACTGGCTAGCTCACTATGTGACGCAGGGGAAATCGGGTCATGGTGCCGACGGCCTGCTCTCCCAGAGGGGCAGCACTAAAAAGTTGCCATGAGTGTGCATTGTCACAAGTCGGTACCCACCCTGATATGACCTTAAATGTTGCCAGGATGCAACCCCCCAACAAACACATATCTCTTACTGACTTGACCAGGCCAAAAGCAATGCAAATTGCGTGATTTGTGTACAGACAAGTGTTCCATGTCAAGGTTTTGGGTGTTTTCAGTTCAAACCCAACTCCCCCTAACACGGTGACAGCCCATTAGCGCGCCCCTTTATCCGACAGGGTATTCTACTTCCGGTATGGTCAAGCTATCAACGCCGGAAGTGGTTCTGCATGTCCGGGGTATGTCTGCACGCGCACTCTCCACACACACACTACAGGCATAAATCGTGTTTGGAGAATGTTGAGAAGGGGGAGGGGGACGAGAGAGTAACCACCTGGGCCTATATGCAGGAGTCGGTGGTATTCGGTGATAGCGAGCCGAAACGGTGGTAGCCAGGAATTTCGCGGGTAGCGGCGTAAAGTTGGATGCGTGAGTCGGTGATAGGCTAACACCAAAGGCTTAACCAGTGGTACCTTACCTCTGATAGATAGGAGGTATAGCGAGTTTACTAGGCCCAAATCTATTCAATGGTGTCATATTTAACAGAATTACATACGCAATAAGTGAAATTTTATCAATTTAACCCTAAATTCGAAGCGTTATTAAGGCTACAGCCACATTGGCGGCGATATTAATAGTTATATTTTCGAATCGACGAACGTACAGTAAACAAACCGCTGCCGCCGCCAGTATGGAAAGCGACGTCGATGCGGCGGTGGCGGCGGCGATTTGTTTACTTTACACTCGTCGATTCGAACATATTAATATCGCCGCCGTTGCGGCGGCAGCATTACTATTGCTTCGAATTTAGGGTTAATTTCATTAAATTTCACTTATTGCGTATGTAATTCTGTTAAATATGATAGCATTGAATAGATTTGGGCCTAATAAATTGCCGCCACCGCCGCTTTCCATACTGGCGGTGGCGGCGGCGGTTGCTTCACGGGTAGCTATAATCAAAGTGTTACGCGCTCCTGCACACGACTTGACACAGTTCTCGACGTCGGCTATAGCTACCCGGTAATAGGCTGTAACACCAAAACTCGCTACCACCGACTCCTGCATACAGGCCCTGGTGGGAGGCTGGGTGATCGGGGAGGGGGGGGGGGGGGGTGAAAGGTAGTTGTGGGTGGGGGGTGGGGGGGGTGGGGGGGGGGGGGGAGGGGGGGGGGGGGGGGGGAGTGGGGGGGGGGGGGGGTAGGGGCGGGGGAGTTGGGGCGGGGGGGGGGGTGGGGGGGGGGGGGGTGGGGGGGGGGGGGGGGGTTAGAGGTGCATCTTTCTTGTTGTAAATATAGTTTAGTGTTTAAATGTTAATCCGTCATTAAATGTGTTATTAGCAAGCTTACAATTACAGCAACAAAAGTGCTGCCAGGGAATGTAAAATTCTAGATAAAATTTGAATTGGTGGAAATTGTTTTAATGAGCTATATGAGGGAGTGTAGTCCTGTTGTCATCAAGAAGGCTAGAACCGCTTCTTGTTTTAAAGTTGCATAGTCCGATGGTGTTGAGTTTCTCTAAATTTTCTGAGATAAATAGATTAACCTGACCGTTATAATCGACCTTACTTTAGCTTCAAGTCCTGTTTATTTTAAACAGTTATGTTTTGAGATATTTGAAGTGCAAACATGTGAAATTACTTTTGGCAAGCTTGCCAAAACTCTGACACCATAGGCTTTAGCAGTGACAGGTTCTATTAAATTGCCTCAGTATTCCGTGCTATGTGGCAACAAATGTTTTATATATGCATCAGCATCTAAGTTAGATATGTAGAATCAATTCCAGATAATTGTTTTGGTTTTGAAAATTTGATGCTTCATCGGACTATGCAGCTTTAAGTGCATGAAAAAGATTATGCATGTGGCTTGCGTTGTAAAATTGTTGGTTATTAAATTGTGGCCTTTGGGCGTTTGTGGTATGTGGCTTAGGCCTGGGGGTTTGGGGTTGGGTTCTATATACACTACACCACGTCAGGGTAAAATATTGGCCTAACACACAAATAAAAAGGCTTCTTTCATCTGGCATGTATGTAATAACTTCTAAAGAACCCAGCCCCTCCATCACCATCCGAACCGGGCGCGGTGGCCGAATCGGTAGAGTGCAGGCCTCATGTGCGGGAGATCGGGAGTCCGGTTCCCAGTCGAGTCAAACCAACGACTTATCAAATTGATACTTGTAACTTCCTAGCCTATTGCTCGGCATTAATAAGATAGGACAAGGACTGGTTAGCTCAGTGTCAGGATAATGTGACTGAGTGGGATATTGGGTCATGGTGCCAGTGGCCTGATTTCCCAGTGATGCAGCACCATGAGTGTGCACTGTCATAAGTCGGTACCCGTATCTGGATATGACCCTAGATGTTGCCAGGACGTAAAACTCCAACAACCAACCAAACCACCTCCTTCCCCACGCCCCACGACTCCCCACCGCGCCCGGGGTCAGGGGCGTGGCGAGGTGGAGCCCGCCTCCTCCATGCTCCTCCAGGTGGGTTCCGAGAAGAGGCCGCCTCCAGCAGGTGGGTGCAGACAATTAACTGTTATTGTGTTAACACATTTAAATTTGTGAGATGGAGGCGCACTAAAATATTCTCGGCGCACCACACAACTTGCCCCGTCTGTCTATTTGCCATGCGTTATTTTAAAAATAAGGACAGTCATATTTTGTCATTTATGTAGATCGTCTGTTTGAGTAAATGAAGTGTTTTGTAACGTATGGTTTTCACCAGTGTGAACTGGTAGGAAGAACTGCGCCCAGGTGTGCATGTGTGTCTGTATGTGTGTGTGTGTGTGTGTGTGTGTGTGTGTGTGTGTGTGTGGGCATGAGGGTGTCGAGTATGTGGTTGGTGTGTGTTGTGATTGGTGTATGTGTATGCTATGAGTGTGCATGTGTGAATTGCGCATGTGTGTAAATCTGGATGTGTGCAGGGATGTGTGTATATATACATATGTATGTGTGTATCTGTGTCTGATATGTATATGTGGGTGATATGTGCATGAGTGTGTATGTGGTGTATGCGTGTGGTGTGGTATATTCAGTGTGTATGGTGTGTATGGTGTTGTAGTGTATGTGTGGTGTATGTGTGGTGTGGTGCGTGTATTGTATGTATGGTGTATGTGGGTATGTGTGTGAGTGTGAGAATGTGTATGTGTGTATGTGTGCTTGGGTGACAGTGTGCATGTGTGACAGTGTGCATGGGTGACAGTTTGTTTGTTTAACGACCCCCCAGCACAAAATGTAAACATCGGCTATTGGGGGTTGGTCATACTGTGGTTAAACATATTTGATTAAAAAATTACATTTCGAACAAGTAAAATAGGGCATAGAAATGTATGCCAAAAGACCATACATCTGTGGTAAAATCACAAGCGGTATATGATAAATAAAATCAACAGTACAATACTTCAAGACAGCGTGCGTGCGTGCGTGTGTGACAGTGTGCATGTGTATGTGTGTGCATGTGTACATGTATGTGCATGTATATGTGTGTGACAGTGTGCATGTGTGACAGTGTGCATGTGTGACAGTGTGTGTGACTGTGCATCTGTATGTGTGCATGTGTGCATGTGTGACAGTGTGCGTGGGTGGCAGTGTGCATGTGTGACAGTGTGACACAGTGTGCATGTGCATGTGTATGTGTGCATATGTGCATGTGTGTGACGGTGTGCGCGTGTGTGACAGGGTGCATCTGTAACAGTGTGTGCATGCATGTGTGACTGTGCATGTATATGGGTGCATGTGTGCATATGTACATGTGCGTGTCTGACTGTGTGTGTGACAGTGTGCATGTGTGACAGTGTACATGTGTACATGTGCATGTGTGACAGTATGCGTGTGTGACAGTGTGCGTGTGTGACAGTGTGCATCTGTGACAGTGTGCATCTGTGACAGTGTGCGTGTGCGTGCGTGTGTGTGTGAGCGTGAACTAGCCGCCATGAAGCCAGCCCCCTATTTCCGGCATATGGCGGCAGTCTTCACATCGCTTCCTGACACTGGCTGCGTGCTTGTGTTGAAGGGTCGCTATGGCGGCCTGACGCTGTTCAGGCCGGCTTTGACCAATCAGCGGGCAGGGCCGCTCGTAAATCAAACATGATTGGTTGGATCTTCAAAGGATCTTTATCATAAGCCACGCCCGCAGCACACCCGCTGCAGGCGCCATTGCCACGTCCCCCCCCCCCCCCTCCCGTGTCAACTCTCACCCGGCCAGCTCGGCAGCCTTCTGGTGTGATGGTCACACTTGGAGGTGTGAATGTGACGGATGCTCCGTACATTCCTGAAATAAGTGGCCAAACCTGCAGTTTCAATTTAAGTAAGGCTCGTTGGCTGAGTGTCAGGATATAATGTGACTTAGTGGGATGCCGTGGCATGGTGCCCATAGACAATGTATACCAGTGGATGCACACTGTCACAATTCAGTCTCCGTCCTCATATGATATTTATGTTACATGCAGGCAAGACGTAAAGCCGCATTCACTCAAACACTCATTCACCTTACGAGTATATGACCCACTCACTCATCCACTCACTCATTCACCCACTCACCTACTCAACCATCCACCTACCACTCACCCACCACTCACCCACCTACTTACACACCCACTCACCGGCCCACCCACTAACCCACCTAGCGTAGCGTGTGTGGCTCAATGGCCTCTGTTCAGTTGTAAGGAACTGTTCAGTGTGTGTGTGGCTCAATGGTCTATGTTCAGTTGCGAGGAACTGCTCAGTGTGGGTGGTTCAATAGCTGTTGTTCAGTTGTAAGGAACTGATCAGTATGTGTGGCTCAGCGGCTACTGTTCAGTTGTAAGGAACTTATCAGTGTGTGTGTGGCTTAATGACCACTGTTCAGTTGCAAGGAACTGCTCAGTGTGTGTGGTGCAATGAGTGATGTTCAGTTGGAAGGAACTGCTCAGTGTGTGTTGCTCAATGGCCGCTGTACAGTTGTAAGGAACTGCTCAGTGTGTGTGGCCCAAAAACCACTGTTCAG
Organism: Branchipolynoe longqiensis; assembly: GCA_030323885.1. NCBI lineage: Eukaryota > Metazoa > Annelida > Polychaeta > Phyllodocida > Polynoidae > Branchipolynoe > Branchipolynoe longqiensis. Next base: position 52,616,006 of record CM059187.1, read on the forward strand.
TTGTAAGGAACTGCTCACTGGGTGTGGCTTAATAACCACTGTTCAGTTGTAAGGAACTGTGTAGTGTGTGTGGCTTAATGACCACTGTTCAGTTGTAAGGAACTGCGTAGTGTGTGTGGCTTAATGACCACTGTTCAGTTGTACGGAATTGCGTAGTGTGTGTGGATTAATGACCACTGTTCAGTTGTAAGGAACTGCGCAGTGTGTGTGGCTTTATGACCACTGTTCAGTTGTAAGGAACTGTGTAGTGTGTGTGGCTTAATTACCAATGTTCAGTTGTAAGGAACTGCATAGTGTGTGTGAATTAATGACCACTGTTCAGTTGGAAGGAACTGTGTAGTGTGTGTGGATTAATGACCACTGTTCAGTTGTAAGGAACTGTGTAGTGTGTGTGGATTAATGACCACTGTTCAGTTGTAAGGAACTGCGTAGTGTGTGTGGATTAATGACCACTGTTCAGTTGTACGGAATTGCGTAGTTGTGTGTGGCTTTATGACCACTGTTCAGTTGTAAGGAACTGTGTAGTGTGTGTGGCTTAATTACCACTGTTCAGTTGTAAGGAACTGTGTAGTGTGTGTGGATTAATGACCACTGTTCAGTTGTAAGGAACTGTGTAGTGTGTGTGGCTTAATTACCACTGTTCAGTTGTAAGGAACTGCGTAGTGTGTGGGGATTAATGACCACTGTTCAGTTGTAAGGAACTGCGCAGTGTGTGTGGCTTTATGACCACTGTTCAGTTGTAAGGAACTGTGTAGTGTGTGTGGCTTAATTACCACTGTTCAGTTGTAAGGAACTGCGTAGTGTGTGTGGATTAATGACCACTGTTCAGTTGTAAGGAACTGCGCAGTGTGTGTGGCTTTATGACCACTGTTCAGTTGTAAGGAACTGTGTAGTGTGTGTGGCTTAATTACCACTGTTGATGGGCTGCCACCTACAGATTTGCTCATAGCTTCGGTTATAGCTTCACCACAGCAATCACCTTGATGGATTTTACATTGCCCGTGAGAAGGCTTGGCCACATGGAAGATGGCAGGGGTCCTGCCGTGCACAACCTACATTGATTGACGGACTGTGGTATGTGGCCCTCACCACCAGATTGGTTGTTGGAGTTTTACGTCCTGGCAATATCCGAGGTCATAGCAGGACAGGTACTGACTTGTGACAGTGCACACTCATGGTGACTTTATAGTGCTGCCCCACTGGAAAATCAGGCCATCAGCACCATGACCCGATATCCCACCCAGTCACATTACCCTGATACTGAGCTAACCAGTCCTTGCCCTATCCTGTTAATGCTGAGCGCCAAGCTTATCAATTTTGTATGTCATTGGTTTCACTTGACAGGGAATTGAACTCTTGCTCTCCCACATAGGAGGCCTACACTCTACCAATTCGGCCACCGCGCTCGCCACCAGGGCATAAACACCAACAGTTACCGCCGAGACTGTTTCCATTTCAACCTATATGGCATCCTTCTCCAAACATCGCCTCATATTTTTCTCTCATAATCAAATATGACTCATAATTTGCATAGCTTGAAACAACTTATTAGTTATTTAGGATGCAACCATGGTCACGGGGTCTTCATATCAAGCTGCGGCTATTACTATACTAGTGTCATTCCACCCTTCTGGTGACAGAGGCTAGAGTATATTATTAGTATTACAAATGTGGAAAGCAGTCCAACCCATAATTTCACTTTAAATTAAATTTGGAGGCTTCTGGGTATGCATTATGTGTATGTATGTATGTATGTATGTATGTATGTATGTATGTATGTATGTATGTATGTATGTACATACATACGTATGTATGTATGTATGTATGTAGGTAGGTAGGTGTGTATGTAGTATGTATGTATGTATGTGTGTATGTGTGTGTCAGAAGGTATGTATGTATGTATGTGTATTTGTGTATGTATGTATGTGTATGTATGTATGTATGTATGTATGTATGTATGTATGTATGTATGTATGTATGTATGTATGTATGTACATATATGTGTGTATATAAGTTTAACCTATGCAATTTCACCTTCCCTTCTCTGTGTGACGTCATAGGACTACTAATAATTGCATTGCAGAGTTTAATGTTGCTGAGCAGACCAATCCCGACCTACCTGGATTGAGCTCAAATAGACCATTCCAGGTGTGATCTTCCATTAAGATACATTGAATACAATAACATTATAATATATTAGGAATAGATATTAAAATGATGTGACCAAATCTTTAAATAGAGAGCGAAAAAAACTGCCAAATTTATCTGGAGTATCCATACTCGGGTTGAATGTGGTTTTAGCTACAGGCATGTCAAGGGGTAGCACAGAGAAACATAGGGAACATGGAAATTATCGCACACCATGTCAAGTATGTCCAGTCGGCCTGTTGACACATATATGTCACTGGGTCCAGTGCCAAGTCCCCCGCCCCTCCGCCCCCCGCACCCGCCGGTGCCAACAGTATGTGTCGTGTATGGGAAATGAGATGCGCCCCACCTCCACCGCCAACTGTCAATGCCCAGCCCCGGCTTACCGCCAGTAGGCCCCTGCTCCACCCTGGGTATATATATACTTACAATATGCATGCCTGCATAAGGCCAAAGAAAAAAGAACAAATTGGTGATCGTCCCCGTCCGTGACTGATTTTATTTTTTATTTATTTGGTATTTTGTTAAACTGTTCGAAATGCGTAGGGCTGGCCTAGAAGCAGCAATTCAACGTTCAGACGTTATACGTAACTATGCATGGACAACAGTAAACACCAGAACACCGTGTGCATGCACTGAACTTGATGTTCATATAATTCCATTGAAATCATGTCAAAAATACCGAAAATTTTAATTTAAAAGTTTAATTAAAACCGCCTGCCGGACCCTGATTTGTGTGATCAAAAGGACGTTCACCAACTCTTTTTTTGTTGGCCTAGGTATCTACGCCACATGGTACTGTTCTTAAAGCTGCACCAGCCAATGAAAGGATGACATTTTCAAAACCGAAACACTTCATGAGATTTGAAGCTGATTTTTCACTGACGTACATTGTCATTATAGGTCAGCGGTTGGCCAAGAACGACTGAGAGTCAGTGAGACTTCAATAGCAACTAATACTAAATAGCACCTGGAATCTCCGTGCTATGAAGTAAACATCAGGTAATGCAGGGATGAAAGTGGTATCTTGCAAAAAATTGTGCAAAATTCTAGAGGAATCTATTCATAAATAGTCCTTATCTTTAGTAATTATTGTCTTATATAATTAAATTTCCGCGAAAACACGGACATTCTCCTATAAGCTTAGTAGCACTGGCAGGGAATTGTGGGAAATTCCTGAAAGTCAGGTTTCATACAGTGAGTGTACTCCATGCACTATCCTGAGTGTCCAAGCTCTATTCCACTAATCAGTCAACACAGCCGATCCTTGGAGATGTCTCCTTGTTGTCAGTGTATTATCACCGATGCTGACAAATCCCTTTCTCTCTCTGTAATCACTCTTTCCTTTTCTGATTGTTTGGGCTTTATGTCCTAACAACATTTAAGGTTATATGAGAATAGGATTCTGACTGACCAACTCCTATCATAGATATCCTTGGCATGTTGTGACAGTTAATGGGCGGTCATAAAAAAAACGCGGAAATCCCTGGAATCTCGGGAGATCTTTCATCCATGGTAATGGCAATGTCTTTGACGAGTGTCTGTCACAATTCATGACTTGTGGCCGATTTTTTTTCCTTTTCCCCTCTTTTTTCCCCCTTTTTTTTTTAGGAAAAAAAAGAGGAATTGCGTAAATTATGTCTACAGGCACCTACCACTGCCCGGGCGTCACTATGTGGCGGCTAGTGTGTGATGTCAAAGGATACGCTTGAGAATACAGTAGAACCTCTCTAAATCGACCGACCGTGGGACCGACTTTAAGTGGTCCATTTAGGGAGGTGGTCGGTTTAGAGAGTTATAATATCCTTAAAATGGTATTGTTGGAACCCAAATAAAGCGATCGATATAGGGGAGTGGTCGATCTGTGGAGGGGTCAGTATAGAGAGATTTTACTGTATATACATCGTGTACCTGGCAGGAAACAATCCAATGGCAATGTTACGAATATTTGCTCTTCCAGGTCAAACTGCTTGCACTGCATGGTACCCACAACTGCGACCGGGCGCGGTGCCCGAATCGGTAGAGCGCGGGTCTCGTGTGCGGGAAATCGGGAGTTTGGTTCCTGGTCGAGTCAAACCAATGACTTATCAAATTGATACTTGTCACTTCCTAGCTTGGCGCTCGGCATTAATAGGATAGGGCAAGGACTGGTTAAGCTCAGAGTCAGGATAATGTGACTGAGTGGGATATCGGGTCATGGTGCTGACGGCCTGATTTCCCAGTTGGGCAGCACTATAAATTCGCCATGAGTGCGCACTGTCACAAGTCAGTACCTGTCCTGATATGATCGTAGATGTTGCCAGGATGTAAAACCTCAACAACCAACCAAAACACAACTGCGTCATCGTGACCCACAGATCGGCAAAATAGATCCAACAGCAGAGCACCCACACTGAATGGACAACAATTCGCACAATTAATGGACAACAATTCGGTATAATTCCCTCCTTCCTCCCATAAGATTGTTATGAAATAATAACACATTCTGTGCAAGAATGGCAATATCAAATACTTTACCCCCCCCCCCCCTTCCCCCGCCTACAATGTCAGCTCTCACTTCCTGACTGCTTTATTGTGCCTGCTTTGATTACATATTTGCTTCACACCCAGATAGAAGGACAGTTCTAAGGCCACACAAAAGTAATTAAAGCTGCAGCTGCGTAGTCCGATGAAAACATCAAATTTTCAAAACCAAAACAATTATCTAGATTTGATTATATATGTCTAACTTAGATACTGGTGCACTTAATAAACATTTGTGGCCACATAGAAGGGAATACTGAGGTAATTTAATAGAACCTGTTACTGCAGAAGCCTACGGTGTCAAGAGTTGTGCCGTGCTTGCCAAAATTAATTTTACATGGTTGCACTTCAAATATCTCAAGAGTTAGCCATTTAAAATAAAAGTTACTTCAAAGTAAAGTAAGGTAGGTTAGAGTGATCAACCTAATATATTTATCTCAAAAATTGACAGAAACATGAAAACCATTTGACTGTGCAACTTTAATTTAAAGCTGCATAGTCCGAATGAAAGCATAACTATTTTATCCAGAATTTTGACATGCATGCCAAAATTAATTTGGCATGTTTTCACTTAAAGTCTCTCCAAAATTAACCGTTCATAATCATATATAAAAGTTATTTCAAACAAAAATAAGGTAGACCAGAGGCTCTGACAAAACACCGTCGTTATTTGTGCGTGTCATTCTAAATAATTAATTTCCATGACTGCTCCACTACTGTGCAACCCGGTGTTGCAGTTTCCGCGGCACACCAGTTTGCGAGGGACACATACATTCAAATGCATTGGCAATGGCCGTGAGCAAATCTTCATACAGAAAAAGTCAAATATCTCTCAAATTATACCACCTAGAAGCAACCCACTTGGAACACATATAGAAAACATATTCAATGAATAGATTATATTAAATTTATAAGGTTAGGCTTTAGCACTTCTATTAATTTTGAATAAAACTAATGTTTTGCACTGCGCGTACCATCAAACTCAAGGCATTGTCAATGGTCGTGAGCAATCTTAATACAGAAAATACAGAAAAAGTGAAATATCTCTAAAACCACACCACCTAGAAACAAATCGCTTGGTACACATATAGAAAACACCTTTACCAAAAACATTATATTAAATTTATAAGGTTAGTTACGATGCTGTTCGATTTTGACGCATGTGCAGAAGCCATGTGTCCCTCGCAAACTGGTGTGCCGCAGAAACTGCAACACCGGCGTAAATTTGTTACCATTTCCCAGAATCCTGTATTCTACTAAATCCCTTTGCTATTGCTGGACTACTGTCGCCCACTGGGCACCATTCCTCAGGGGACATTCTTGAAGTATGTCAACGTCACTTCAGTCATCTTTCAACCCCATGCTCAGTTCAATAGCTCAAAAACCCCTTAATACAATATTTTAATTTTGACAACTATTGTAATAGGTTTGTTTCTTTTAAGGACTTCCGTCTACCAGACATAATCAAAATTTGAACTCCGTGGATTTTTTGTGTATTTACTAGGGGTTTCTTATGGTTTTTTTGGTCATTGTACATTAGTTAATTAAGCAGGGAAATTTCAATTGCGGACAATTGGTCTTCCTTATTCCACTGCTCCTTGTCCTATCCTACTAATGCCAAACACCAGGCCAGGCAGTGACAAGTCCTACTTTTTAAGGCATTGGTTTGACTCGGCCAGGGTTTGAAGCGAGGCCAGGCCTGTACATTCTTAACAGCTTTTAATATAAAGGATGGTTGGTTAGTTGGTTGCTTCCTGGAGTTTTACGTCCTGGCACCAGCTAAGGTCAAATCAGGACAGGCACTGACTTGTGACAGTGCACACTCATGACAATTTTATAATGCTGCCCCACTGGGAAATCAGGCTGCCAGCATCATGGCCCAATATCCCATTTAGTCACATTATCCTGACAATGAGCTCACCAGTTCTGGCCCTATCCTATTAATGCGGAGCGCCAAGCTAGGAAGCTACAAGTATCAATTTTGTAAGTCATTGCTTTGACTCGACCGGGAATCAAACTCCCGATCTCCCGCACACGAAACCTGCCTGCGCTCTACCGATTCGGCCGCGGCGTCCGATTTTCATATAAAGTCATCTGTTCGACTAATATAATCAGACCCATCCACCTCAATACTGTGACGTGCTTTGCACATGGCCCCTGGTGACAGTACTAGAAAGCGGCCCACCCCGCCCACCCCGCCCACTCCACTCCACCACGCCCACACTGCGCCCCTCCCAACACTGAGCCGGGCACACCGAATTAAAACTTTAACCCTCCAACTCCCCCGTCGGCTCTCTTCGATCCACGAAAAGGAGGCTGCGGCCAAGTAAATTATTCCCTGCTGGGCGACCCCCGCCCCCGCCCCCCCCCTCCCTTAACCGCCCTGACCCCACCACCCACCTCAGTGAGATCGAGGCTTCCCCGGACACGAGCAATGGACGCGGCGTCCGGCGTCCACCTGATGACGGGCGTCTCACTAACAATTCGCCATTGACTGTGCACGCTCATGGTGACTTTATAGTGCTGCCCCACTGGGAGACCAGGCCATCAGCACCATGGCCTGATATCCCACTCAGTCACATTATTCTGACAATGAGCCAACCAGTCCTTGCCGAGTGACTGGCTAGGAAGCGACAAGTACCAATTTAGTCAAATTTAAGTCATTGGTTTAACTCGACCAGGGTTCGAACCCATGGGTTCGAATCCCACGATCTACCAAAACGTATGGTATATAAAATGAAGCTTTATGTGATTAAAACACAGGTGCTGCTATAAAATGATGCCAAAGATAGATGATATTGTTATGACTAACCCCCCCCCCCCCCAACACACACACACATAGAAACACATATAGTAGGCCTACAATACTATGGTCTCCAGACGGGATGGCCGAATGAGTTGAGCGTCCGTCTCCCGTTCTAGTAGATCCTGGGTTTGAACCCTGGTCGAGTCAAACCAATGACGTAACAATTTATACTTGTCGCTTCCTACTATCCTAGCCTGGCACCCGGCATTATTAGGATAGGGCAAGGAGCAGTGGAATGAAGAAGGCCAATCGTCCACGATTGAAATTTCCCCTGGTTATCCACTATTCTATCAACAAAAAAACAAATAAACAACAAATAAATGCCTGAAGATGAATGGGTTTTCAGGAGTGTTATTTTATTTATTTTTTAATATTCGGATGTATAAATTTATTCGCCTAACTTTTGTTATTCTTAAGAAAAAAGAAAAGGTCGACAAGCAAATAGTCCAGATGCACCGGGCTCCCAAATAGAGATGCGAGGACGCGCCACCTAGAATGGCCACCAGGTGGAGCGACGTGCTGAGATGGTGTGCATACATGTGTGTGTGGGGGGGGGGGAGGGGGCACACCACCCCATTAGGGCGTCATGATGGGTGTCTGTGATGGGGGGAGTGGTACAAAATAGAAGACAACAAGTTTTGTAATTAAATCTTTTTCTTAAAACAAGCATCAGATAATAATCTCAAATTATTGTAGTAGTCTTAGCCGGTGTTAAAAAGAATACCGTAGCCACGTGGACTGATATTTGAGAGCGCTTGGAATAGTGGATAACATATTTTATATGCATATTTTCTATTAGGGGCAAACCATAATCTTCATAAAGGTTTATGACACACGTATCCACAAAAAAGTACACTCCAGCTCTTGCCAAAATTAGTATAACAAAGAACGCTTGATCCTTTATATCGCCAGATATGTTGTATATATTGGGGATATTTTTATTGATTGATTGATTAATTGATTGATCGGTGATGGCCTAATGCTGTGCTGGCAGTAAAAAGCGATATTCGCAGTGAAAAGTTAATGGGATTTATTCTGTCACTTTTGTGTCGCGGAAAAATGTGTTACTCACATCTATGTTTATATTGCAATTAAAATGTGATTTACACATTTGTTGATGAATACCCACCACCATCCATGTAAATGTTAATTATATGTAAATGTTAATTACAAACTCCTTAACAAAATGTGCCTGCGAAAATCGTCTCCTGATATGACCTTAGATGTGGCCAGGACGTAAAACTCCAATAACCAATCTTTCCAGAATTCTCATGACAAAAACAATATGTTCCCTTCATCATATCAAGAGAACCAATACACTGCAGCATTAAGGCCCTGTCACACTACAAACTTTTTAGCGGCGGGGATGAAAATGGGCGTATACACACCGTACACACAACATACATAACGTATGCAGAATGTATCTCTGACCTATTGCTAGCGTATGAGAGCGTTCACAAAACGTTCGCAAAACGCTCCCATACGCTCACGGAACGCTGACCAACGTTACATAAGTTACTCCATCGCTAGAAGTATGGCATATACGTTAAATATGGTGGAAATATGGCAGGCATATGTTCGAAGTATGTTAGGAGTACGTAATGCATCCGTTGGCAGTATGCGGACTGTATGCGGACTGTACGTGGACTGGAGGTTCCCACCGGCTGAACGTATGGCTAACATGCAGCAACGTATACCAATGTATCCCTAACGTACTCCCAACATATGCCGACGTATCCCGAACGTACATGCAGCGTACGCTCAATGTATGAGCCACACATCGGAAATTTTTAGCATGCACACATTTTTTTCGGAGCCTTGACGTACGGCGACGTAAGACGATGTTTAACGATGCACCCAGCGCATACCCGACGTACGCCCAGCATAGACGTAACGTATGATGATGTATGCCTACATGTTGGTTGAAAATCACATACGTCAGCATACGCTAAGGCTATACGTCGTAGTGTGACAGGCCCTTTACCCAGCCCTTGCCAAGCGGACTACCTTAAACTCCCTAATATACGCAACATCCCTAATAATAGAAACGATATGCCAAGTTTTCAAATGTACCCCTGGATAACACTTGGCCTCCACGAAGCAGCACAACCATCATTAGAGGACCTTTATTTAAACAAATATGTTTTAAACACTCCCATCTAATTATGTGAAGCTCTGGAGGACGCGGCAGTTACAGCAGCCCGGGGTGCGATTTCCTGCTCCAAATCCAAAGTAGGGGTTTGGCGGGCTTTCTCCAGCAGTGACTAATAATTCAGCAGCTTTATAAGATTTGGTTAGCTATTGGAGCTTTACGTCCTGGCAACATCTAAGTAACATCATATCAGGACAGGGGCTTGATAAGATGCAATGAGCATTTACTAAATGAGTAAATGAGCATTTACTGCTTCCATTTACTGCCTGACCTGGTTTGGCCTGACCCGATCTGGCCTGGCCTGGGCTGGTTTAGTTTAGTTTGGCCTGGTCAGGCCCCTTCCTGGCCCGCCTTTGACGGTACCGGCGCGGCGGGTGGCCGTGAGCTATGACCCAGGTAATGTCGGGTTGAGCAGCTCTGAGCAGCTCTGAGCAGTTCCTGACGAGCCGCGGGCCGCGCCCAGCTCAGCCCTGACACGCCCCAGCTGGCAGCGACAGATCTGGTTCAGTGCAGGTCGCCGAGCCACGTACCCCCCCCCCCCCCGCCCCCTCGCCCCCCAAACCCTGCAAGGCACGCGATGCGTATTCTAACAGGCACGGCGGGCCGGAATGGCATATATGGAACTGAGACGTGATCTCCCCAGACTAGTTTTTGTTAAGCTCTTTTTGTCCCCCTGCCATCCGCTGGTGGTGGTTTCCTTTGTGGGGTGTTCCTTTGTTGTTTTATGGTGTTTAAAAAAAGAAAACTTTCAAGAAGTAACCTTTGACGTCCAATTAGAAAATTAGGATGTTGGACGGGTGGGGAGGGGGGTGAGAACAGAAACGCACACAACACGCACAACAACACCAACACCAACACGCACATCCCCACATACGTCAATACCAACACCGACACACACTCAGGCGTGCACGTACATACCACGCGCAGACACACACAGAAATACACATTCACGGACGCCAACACCCACTCGTATATAGACGCGCACATATTCACACACACATACACACACACACTCACACACGCACACACATACATACCTACATTCTCTATGTCGGACATCCGGGCACTTTTTGCGCTCACAACGCTCAAAGGGTAAAACAAATGACACTGTCATAGAGACACCATTAAAACTCCCCTTTCGCAGTAATTTGTGCTTTTTGGTGTTTTGAAAGCAAATTTCTCTTGTTTCTATTAAATAGTTCAGATCTTTCTCTACAATTTCACATTCAGCTTTTTTTTTATCAGCCATTTGGAAGTTCATGAATTTATTTTGCGAAAATAGTTTTTGAGGCCATGACCCAGAACTCAGAATATCACAACTTTCACTATTATCTCTGTTTTTAATACTTTCAAGGAAAATTGCTCTTAGTTTAAATTAAATACGTCAAATCTTCCTCTTCAATCGCGCATTAATATATTTTTAATTGACCCAATGAAAGCTTTTAAATTTATTTTGCAAAAATAAATGCTCCGCATAGACATAGCATTGCTGCAGCACAAATCACTGCGGTGTTTTACCCTTTGCGGGTTAGTTTCCGGGGCTGTGACGTCACGCCGACATAGAGAATTGCCGCCCCACCAGGCTGATATCATACAGGTTTACGTGAGACTGGACCAGACAGGACGGCCGAATGAGTTGAGCGTCCGCCTCCTGTTTTGGGAGATCGGGGGATCCGAACCCATGGGTTCATAGGTTCGAACCCTGGTTGAGTCAAACCTATGACTTAAACATTGAGACTTGTCACTTCCTAGCCAGGTGCTCAGCATTATTAGGATAGGGCAAGGACTGGTTGGCTCATTGTCAGGATAATGTGACTGAGTGGGATATCAGGTCATGGTGCTGGCAGCCTGGTCTCCCAGTGGGGCAGCACTATAAGGTTGCCATGAGTGCACACTGTCGCAAGTCGATACCTGTCCTGATATGACCTTAGATGTTGCCAGGACGTAAAACAACAAACAAACGCGAGACTGTGACGTAATGACGGCGACGAATGCCCCGGGTCACGCATTGAAAGTTGCATAGTCCGATGGTTTTGAGTTTGTCATCTTCCATGTAGCAACAAATGTATCATAAGTGCATCACTATCGAAGTAAGATATGTAGAATAAAATATAGACAATAGATGGGTTCGTAATTCCAGCCGCACTGTGCATTGTGGGATGTTGGGCAGCAAAATAAATCCACGAGAAGCACATGGCTAATGCTAAACCACTGAGTGCAGCAATGAAATCTGTTAGTTTCAGCTCATTTCAGCTAATGTTTGAAACATAGAATACAAACTAAAAAATAGATATATTATGAATTAAAATGTAAATCTTGTATCTAGCACTGCATTTACATCAATGTAATAAGCACATATTATGTCATCTGCATTTAGATCTAGAAAAATCTGGTCACTCAGACCAGTGTTAGAACTATAGCCAATTAGTTTTACTTATATTGTTCATGTTTTTATTTATATCCTGTTTAATCACATCCATAGGGCTTAGGAGATTTGTAGGGTTAATCAGACATTGGTTATATATTTCTTTGAAACAAGTTGTTGTTGGCACATTTAACATTTTAAAACTTAGAAGAATTAAAAATGGTGATGTAAACATCATTCCAAGTAAAGTGACTGATTGTTTTGGGGGAATTGGATGTTGCTCAGCTCAAAATGCTTAATTATGGATAGTTGTGTCTTAAATATATGCCTTATTGTTCTGTATTTCTATTAATGTTGAATAAAATAGAAGTTTTGCACTGCGTATATCGGCAAACTCAATGGCCAAGCGCATTTCTTTTGCTGTCGACACCGTTTTCAGCGCATGCACAGTCAGAATTACGAACCCGTCTATAGCTTTGGTTTTGAAAATTTGATCCTTCATCGGACTATGCAGCTTTAGCACAAAGAGAGCCGCGCCGATCAGCGCTAAGCCGGCCGCGTGCCGCATGACGGACGACCGGCTCATGGGGCGGGCGAGCTGCTCGTGACAGATGTAGGTGAGAAACGCGGGGTCTGTCTGCGGGCCGCGCGCCCAGAGGTCACCCCAGCCGGCCACCGGAAGTACCGCAGCGCGCCGCCTTTGTAGTTAGTCGGCATGTGTGGACATGACATGCGGGGATTGTAGCGACTCGGTCTGTCTGTGCCTGTCGCTGCGTGACCACTAGAGGTGGTGCAGTGTGTGTGTGTGGGGGGGGGGGGGGGAGCGGGGATCTACGCTGGAAACATTGGTGAGCTTACAGTATCAGCTTACAGCATGATGACGGATATCCATCCATGTGGAGTCACATGCTGTCACTGTCGGATCATCATTGCACCGTGCTGGTGTGTGTGGCGGGGGGGGGGGGGGGGGGGGGGGGGGGGTGAGGCGTGGACATTAAAAGCACAATAAGCCTAACAATAGAACAATGTATCCATACATATGGTGCCACATGCTGTCATTGTCACACCATCATTACACAGTGTTATGTGTGTGTCGTGTTATGTGTGTGTCGGGGGCGGCATTGAAAGCGCTAGTTAAGCCTAACGATAATACAATGTATCCATCCATATGGTGCCACATGCTGTCATTGTCACACCATCATTACACAGTGTTATGTGTGTGTCGTGTTATGTGTGTGTCGGGGGCGGGGGGTGGCATTGAAAGCGCTAGTTAAGCCTAACGATAATACAATGTATCCATCCATATGGTGCCACATGCTGTCATTGTTGAACCATCATTACAACGTGTTGTTTGTGTCTGAAGGGGGGAGGGGGCATTGAAAGCACTAGTAAGCCTAACGATAGTATAATGTATCAATCCATATGGCACCACGTGCTGTCATTGTCGTTCCATCATTACACAGTCTTGTGTGCGTCGGTGGGGGGGGGGGGGGGGGGGGGGCCCCACATTTAAAACACTAGTAAGCCTAACGATAGTACAATGTACCCATCCATATGGTGCCACATGCTGTCATTGTCGCACCATCATTACAACGTGTTGTTTGTGTGTCGGGGGGGGGGGGGGGGGCATTGAAAACACTAGTAAGCCTACAATGTATCCATCACATGCAATCTCACAATTATTATAGTGTTGTTATATGTGTGTTGGACGTTGAAAACACTAGTAAGGCGAACAATAGAACAATGCATCCATCCATATGGCGCCACATGCCATCACTGTCTCACCATCATTGCATAGTGTTGTGTGTGTGTATGTGTGAGGGGGGGTCGATACTGAAGACATCCATCCATCCATAAGGTGGCCACATACCATCACTATCTCGCCATCACACTATGCCACCATGTATTATGTTTTATACCCATGTAGGGTGGTGTGGTGGAGAGGGGATAAATGTGAGGGGATGAATGTGAGGGGATACATGTGAGGGGATGAATGTGAGGGGATAAATGTGAGGGGATGAATGTGAGGGGAGGAATGTGAGGGGATAAATGTGAGGGGATAAATGTGAGGGGATGAATGTGAGGGGATAAATGTGAGGGGATAAATGTGAGGGGATAAATGTGAGGGGATAAATGTGAGGGGATGAATGTGAGAGGATAAGTGTGAGGGGAGGAATGTGAGGGGATAAATGTGAGGGGATGAATGTGAGAGGATAAATGTGAAGGGATGAATGTGAGGGGATAAATGTGAGGGGATAAATGTGAGGGGATGAATGGAGACTAGATGTTTCGAAGTGTACAGTGTATTCATCCAGTGTCACATGCCATCATACCGCAACGTTATTTCTACACCACCAGTGTTAATATTATATGGTCTTGTAATTGTATGGGAGGGAGTGCAATGTTGGGTGGCAATAGGGGTGGACTTGGAAGTCTAAAAATAGTAAAATATATCCATCCTTGTAATGAATGCGCCCATACCATTGTGGCTCGCCACTACGTTGTAACGTCATTTCTATTGCATCTCCTCGTGCTTACCTTGACCATGACCATGACGTCATCTGCACCTATTTGTTTTAAACAGGGCAAATAAAGATAAATGGTGATTATCCACAGAGACATCCTCAAACCTCAAACGAAGTCTCTCTGGAAGGCCAGCAAGACCACAGACATCGCTCTGGTATGAGTGTACGCGCCAGTGTGTGTGTTTGTGTGTATGTGTGCATGTGTTTGCGTATGTGTACGTGTGTGCGCGTGCGTATGTGCGTTTGTGTCTATTTGTGTGTACATGTGTTTGCGTGTGTGTGTGAGTGTGTGTGTGTGCGTGAGCGTGTGCGTGTGCGTGTGTGTGTGTGTGTGAAACGGCGGCTCTCTTCCCAAGCCAGGTCTGGTGGCGCCACCTGTCTCATCCGTCATCGTGATCCGGCGCACTCCTCGCGGACTCTGCAGGAACTACACGGAATGCGCTGTGCGCTGAGCAGTGTTGGGAGTACACGGATGGGGGGTAGCAGAAGGGAGTGGGTGGGTGGGGGGGGGGGGGGGGGGGCTGTGTCGAATTAAGGCGCGCCAGACATGTTAATCGTTAGCAGACATATTGGTGTGACGAGTGTCCGTCAACTACACGAGGCGAAGCGAGGCCAGACGGATGTGGAAACGACTACTAATCACAGCTTCTCGGCCGCCACGGGCAACACGAGGCGTGTTGAGCAAACGCTGCGCAGCCCACAGCACAGGCCCACAGCGCAGCCTATAGTGCAGCCCCACAGTGCAGCTCACAGCACAGGCCCACAGTGCAGCCCCACAGTGCAGCCCACCGCATAGGCCTGCTGCACAGGCCCACAGTGCAGCCCATAGTGCAGCCCCACAGTGTAGGCCCACTGCACAGGCCCACAGCGCAGCCCCATGCACAGGCCCATGGCACAGGCCCACTGCACAGCCTCACAGTGCAGGCCCTCAGCGCAGCCCCACAGTGCAGCCCCACTGAACAGGCCCACAGCGCAGCCCCACAGTACAGGCCCACAGTGCAGCCCAACAGAACAGGCCCACGGTGCAGCCTCATGGCACAGACCTACGGCACAGCCCCACAACGCAGCCCACAATGCAGCCCACAGCGCAGCCCACAGGTTGGATGATTGTTGGAGTTTTATGTCCTGGCAATATCGAAGGTCATATCAGGACGGACACCAACTTGTGACAGTGTGCACTCCTGGCAACTTTATAATTATAGTGCTGTCCCACTGGGAAATCAGGCTACCCGCACCATGACCCAATATCCCACTCAGTCACATTATCCTGACCCTGGCCTAACCAGTCCTATCCTTGTAATGCCGAGTGCCAGGCTAGGAAACGACAAGTATCAATTGGTCTGACTCGACCTGGAACCGAACTCCCGATCTGCGGCACGCGAGGCCCGCGCTCTACCGATTCGGCCACCGCGCCCGTTGTCCATCCATGTGACGCTGTGCTCAGCTCGTGTCAGAGTCGAGTCAACCCATGTGTTACATAGTTACATCTGACAGCGGA